>JAPDOI010001132.1:0-220612 GCA_029168955.1 Aplectana chamaeleonis
TAAGGGTTTCATTGAAAAAATGCTCTCCGAAATTACCCTTTTTGACGCCCTGAGGGGGCCTTTTGATTCGAAAATTTCTCCTGGGATTCGAGACTTGCCTCGATTGGATTTCTGATTTGGGATTGTTCCTTAGCTTGCTCCCCATCTCTAGGTACCAGGTTTGATGGGGAGTTTATAAAGGGGTTTCATTGAAAAATGCTCTCCGAAATTACCCTTTTTGACGCCCTGAGGGAGCGCTTTTGATTCGAAAATTTCTCCCTGGATTCGAGACTTGCCTCGATTGGATTTCTGATTTGGCATTGTTCATAGCACTCCCCATCTCTAGGTACCAGGTTTGATGGGGGTTTATAAAAGGGGTTTCATTGAAAAATGCTCTCGAAATTACCCTTTTTGTGACGCCCTGAGGGGGTTCCTTTTGATTCGAAAATTTCTCCCTGGATTCGAGACTTGCCTCGATTGGGTTTCTGATTTGGGATTGTTCATAGCACTCCCCATCTCTAGGTACCAGGTTTGATGGGGGTTTATAAAAGGGAGTTTCATTGAAAAATGCTCTCCGAAATTACCCTTTTTGACGCCCTGAGGGCCTTTTGATTCGAAAATTTCTCCTGGATTCGAGACTTGCCTCGATTGGGTTTCTGATTTGGGATTGTTCATAGCACTCCCCATCTCTAGGTACCAGGTTTGATGGGGGTTTATAAAGGGGTTTCATTGAAAAATGCTCTCCGAAATTACCCTTTTTGACGCCCTGAGGGGGACCTTTTGATTCGAAATTTTCTCCTAGGATTCCAAACTTGCCTTGATTGGGTTTATGATTTGGGATTGTTCATAGCACTCCCCATCTCTAGGTACCAGGTTTGATGGGGGTTTATAAAGGGGTTTCATTGAAAAATGCTCTCCGAAATTACCCTTTTTGACGCCCTGAGGGGGGCCTTTTGATTCAAAAATTTCTCCCAGGATTCGAAACTTGTCTCGATTTGGTTTCTGATTTGGGATTGTTCATAGCACTCCCCATCTCTAGGTATCAGGTTTGATGGGGGTTTATAAAGGGGTTTCATTGAAAAATGCTCTCCGAATTTACCCTTTTTGACGCCCTGAGGGGGACCTTTTGATTCGAAATTTTCTCCTAGGATTCCAAACTTGCCTTGATTGGGTTTATGATTTGGGATTGTTCATAGCACTCCCCATCTCTAGGTACCAGGTTTGATGGGGGTTTATAAAGGGGTTTCATTGAAAAATGCTCTCCGAAATTACCCTTTTTGACGCCCTGAGGGGGGCCTTTTGATTCGAAAATTTCTCCCTGGATTCGAGACTTGCCTCGATTTGGTTTCTGATTTGGGATTGTTCATAGCACTCCCCATCTCTAGGTACCAGGTTTGATGGGGGTTTATAAAGGGGTTTCATTGAAAAATGCTCTCCGAAATTACCCTTTTTGACGCCCTGAGGGGACCTTTGATTCGAAAATTTTCTCCTAGAGGATTCCAAACTTGCCTTGATTGGGTTTATGATTTGGGATTGTTCATGCACTCCCCATCTCTAGGTACCAGGTTTGATGGGGGTTTATAAAGGGGTTTCATTGAAAAATGCTCTCCGAAATTACCCTTTTTGACGCCCTGAGGGCCTTTTGATTCAATTTCTCCTGGATTCGAGACTTGCCTCGATTGGGTTTCTGATTTGGGATTGTTCATAGCACTCCCCATCTCTAGGTACCAGGTTTGATGGGGTTTATAAAGGGTTTCATTGAAAAATGCTCTCCGAAATTACCCTTTTTGACGCCCTGAGGGGGCCTTTTTGATTCGAAATTTTCTCCTAGGATTCCAAACTTGCCTTGATTTGGTTTATGATTTGGGATTGTTCATAGCACTCCCCATCTCTAGGTACCAGGTTTGATGGGGGTTTATAAAGGGGTTTCATTGAAAAATGCTCTCGAAATTACCCTTTTGACGCCCTGAGGGGGCCTTTTGATTCGAAAATTTCTCCCTGGATTCGAGACTTGCCTCGATTTGGTTTCTGATTTGCAGGATTGTTCATAGCACTCCCCATCTCTAGGTACCAGGTTTGATGGGGGTTTATAAAGGGGTTTCATTGAAAAATGCTCTCCGAAATTACCCTTTTTGACGCCCTGAGGGGACCTTTTGATTCGAAATTTTCTCCTAGGATTCGAGACTTGCCTCGATTGGGTTTCTGATTTGGGATTGTTCATAGCACTCCCCATCTCTAGGTACCAGGTTTGATGGGGGTTTATAAAGGGGTTTCATTGAAAAATGCTCTCCGAAATTACCCTTTTTTGACGCCCTGAGGGGGCCTTTTTGATTCGAAAATTTCTCCCTGGATTCGAGACTTGCCTCGATTGGATTTCTGATTTGGGATTGTTCATAGCACTCCCCATCTCTAGGTACCAGGTTTGATGGGGGGTTTATAAAGGGTTTCATTGAAAAATGCTCTCCGAAATTACCCTTTTTGACGCCCTGAGGGGGCCTTTTGATTCGAAAATTTCTCCTAGGATTCGAGACTTGCCTCGATTGGGTTTCTGATTTGGGATTGTTCATAGCACTCCCCATCTCTAGGTACCAGGTTTGATGGGGGTTTATAAAGGGGTTTCATTGAAAAATGCTCTCCGAAATTACCCTTTTTGACGCCCTGAGGAGGGCCTTTTGATTCGAAAATTTCTCCCTGGATTCGAGACTTGCCTCGATTGGGTTTCTGATTTGGGATTGCTCACAGCACTCCCCATCTCTAGGTACCAGGTTTGATGTGGGTTTATAAAGGGGTTTCATTGAAAAATGTACCCTTTTTGACGCTCTGAGGGGGCCTTTTGATTCGAAAATTTCTCCTGGATTCGAGACTTGCCTCGATTGGATTTCTGATTTGGGATTGTTCATAGCACTCCCCATCTCTAGGTACCAGGTTTTGATGGGGGTTTATAAAGGGGTTTCATTGAAAAATGCTCTCGAAATTACCCTTTTGCCGCCCTGAGGAGGGCCTTTTGATTCGAAAATTTCTCCTAGGATTCGAAACTTGCCTCGATTTGGTTTCTGATTTGGGATTGTTCATAGCACTCCCCATCTCTAGGTACCAGGTTTGATGGGGGTTTATAAAGGGGTTTCATTGAAAAATGCTCTCCGAAATTACCCTTTTTGACGCCCTGAGGGGGGCCTTTTGATTCGAAAATTTCTCCCTGGATTCGAGACTTGCCTCGATTGGGTTTCTGATTTGGGATTGTTCATAGCACTCCCCATCTCTAGGTACCAGGTTTGATGGGGGTTTATAAAGGGGTTTCATTGAAAAATGCTCTCCGAAATTACCCTTTTTGACGCCCTGAGAGGACCTTTTTGATTCGAAAATTTCTCCTGGATTCGAGACTTGCCTCGATTGGGTTTCTGATTTGGGATTGTTCATAGCACTCCCCATCTCTAGGTACCAGGTTTGATGGGGGTTTATAAAGGGTTTCATTGAAAAATGCTCTCCGAAATTACCTTTTTGACGCCCTGAGGGGGGCCTTTTGATTCGAAAATTTCTCCCTGGATTCGAGACTTGCCTCGATTGGGTTTCTGATTTGGGATTGTTCATAGCACTCCCCATCTCTAGGTACCAGGTTTGATGGGGGTTTATAAAGGGGTTTCATTGAAAAATGCTCTCCGAAATTACCCTTTTTGACGCCCTGAGGGGGGCCTTTTGATTCGAAAATTTCTCCCTGGATTCGAGACTTGCCTCGATTGGGTTTCTGATTTGGGATTGTTCATAGCACTCCCCATCTCTAGGTACCAGGTTTGATGGGGTTTATAAAGGGTTTCATTGAAAAATGCTCTCCGAAATTACCCTTTTTGACGCCCTGAGGGGGGCCTTTTGATTCGAAAATTTCTCCTAGGATTCCAAACTTGCCTTGATTGGGTTTATGATTTGGGATTGTTCATAGCACTCCCCATCTCTAGGTACCAGGTTTGATGGGGGTTTATTAAAAGGTTTCATTGAAAAATGCTCTCCGAAATTACCCTTTTTGACGCCCTGAGGGGGCCTTTTGATTCGAAAATTTCTCCCTGGATTCGAGACTTGCCTCGATTGGGTTTCTGATTTGGGATTGTTCATAGCACTCCCCATCTCTAGGTACCAGGTTTGATGGGGGTTTATAAAGGGGTTTCATTGAAAAATGCTCTCCGAAATTACCCTTTTCGACGCCCTGAGGGGGACCTTTTGATTCGAAATTTTCTCCTTGGATTCCAAACTTGCCTTGATTGGGTTTATGATTTGGGATTGTTCATAGCACTCCCCATCTCTAGGTACCAGGTTTGATGGGGGGTTTATAAAGGGTTTCATTGAAAAATGCTCTCCGAAATTACCCTTTTTGACGCCCTGAGGGGGGCCTTTTGATTCGAAAATTTCTCCCAGGATTCGAGACTTGCCTCGATTTGGTTTCTGATTTAGGATTGTTCATAGCACTCCCCATCTCTAGGTACCAGGTTTGATGGGGGTTTATAAAGGGGTTTCATTGAAAAATGCTCTCCGAAATTACCCTTAGTGACGCCCTGAGGGGGACCTTTGATTCGAAATTTTCTCCCTAGGATTCCAAACTTGCCTTGATTGGGTTTATGATTTGGGATTGTTCATAGCACTCCCCATCTCTAGGTACCAGGTTTGATGGGGTTTATAAAGGGGTTTCATTGAAAAATGCTCTCCGAAATTACCCTTTTGACGCCCTGAGGGGCCTTTTGATTCGAAAATTTCTCCCTGGATTCGAGACTTGCCTCGATTGGATTTCTGATTTGGGATTGTTCATAGCACTCCCCATCTCTAGGTACCAGGTTTGATGGGGGGTTTATAAAGGGGTTTCATTGAAAAATGCTCTCCGAAATTACCCTTTTTGACGCCCTGAGGGGACCTTTTGATCTCGAAAATTTTCTCCTAGGATTCCAAACTTGCCTTGATTGGGTTTATGATTTGGGATTGTTCATAGCACTCCCCATCTCTAGGTACCAGGTTTGATGGGGTTTATAAAGGGGTTTCATTGAAAAATGCTCTCGAAATTACCCTTTTTGACGCCCTGAGGGGCCTTTTGATTCGAAAATTTCTCCCTGGATTCGAGACTTGCCTCGATTGGATTTCTGATTTGGCATTGTTCATAGCACTCCCCATCTCTAGGTACCAGGTTTTATGGGGGTTTATAAAGGGGTTTCATTGAAAAATGCTCTCCGAAATTACCCTTTTTGACGCCCTGAGGGGACCTTTTGATTCGAAATTTTCTCCTAGGATTCCAAACTTGCCTTGATTGGGTTTCTGATTTGGGATTGTTCATAGCACTCCCCATCTCTAGGTACCAGGTTTGATGGGGGTTTTATAAAGGGGTTTCATTGAAAAATGCTCTCCGAAATTACCCTTTTTGACGCCCTGAGGGGCCTTTTGATTCGAAAATTTCTCCTGGATTCGAGACTTGCCTCGATTGGATTTCTGATTTGGGATTGTTCATAGCACTCCCCATCTCTAGGTACCAGGTTTGATGGGGGTTTATAAAGGGGTTTCATTGAAAATGCTCTCCGAAATTACCCTTTTTGACGCCCTGAGGGGCCTTTTGATTCGAAAATTTCTCCTAGGATTCGAGACTTGCCTCGATTGGGTTTCTGATTTGGGATTGTTCATCGCACTCCCCATCTCTAGGTACCAGGTTTAATGGGGGTTTATAAATGGGTTTCATTGAAAAATGCTCTCCGAAATTACACTTTTTAACGCCCTGAGGGGGCCTTTTGATTCGAAATTTTCTCCTAGGACTCGAAACTTGCCTTGATTTGGTTTCTGATTTGGGATTGTTCATAGCACTCCCCATCTCTAGGTACCAGGTTTGATGGGGGTTTATGAAGGGGTTTCATTGAAAAATGCTCTCCGAACTTACCTTTTTGACGCCCTGAGGGGGATCTTTTGATTCGAAATTTTCTCCTAGGATTCCAAACTTGCCTTGATTGGGTTCCTGATTTGGGATTGTTCATAGCACTCCCCATCTCTAGGTACCAGGTTTGATGGGGGTTTATAAAGGGGTTTCATTGAAAAATGCTCTCCGAAATTACCCTTTTTGACGCCCTGAGGGGGGCCTTTTGATTCGAAAATTTCTCCCAGGATTCGAGACTTGCCTCGATTTGGTTTCTGATTTAGGATTGTTCATAGCACTCCCCATCTCTAGGTACCAGGTTTGATGGGGGTTTATAAAGGGGTTTCATTGAAAAATGCTCTCCGAAATTACCCTTTTTGACGCCCTGAGGGGGACCTTTTGATTCGAAATTTTCTTCTAGGATTCCAAACTTGCCTCGATTGGGTTTTTGATTTGGGATTGTTCATAGCACTCCCCATCTCTAGGTACCAGGTTTGATGGGAGTTCGAAAAGGGGTTTCATTGAAAAATGCTCTCCGAAATTACCCTTTTTGACGCCCTGAGGGGGGCCTTTTGATTCGAAATTTTCTCCTAGGATTCGAAACTTGCCTCGATTTGGTTTCTGATTTGGGATTGTTCATAGCACTCCCCATCTCTAGGTACCAGGTTTGATGGGGGTTTATAAAGGGGTTTCATTGAAAAATGCTCTCCGAAATTACCCTTTTTGACGCCCTGAGGGGGGCCTTTTGATTCGAAAATTTCTCCCAGGATTCGAGACTTGCCTCGATTTGGTTTCTGATTTAGGATTGTTCATAGCACTCCCCATCTCTAGGTACCAGGTTTGATGGGGGTTTATAAAAAGGTTTCATTGAAAAATGCTCTCCGAAATTACCCTTTTTGACGCCCTGAGGGGGGCCTTTTGATTCGAAAATTTCTCCTAGGATTCCAAACTTGCCTTGATTTGGTTTCTGATTTGGGATTGTTCATAGCACTCCCCATCTCTAGGTACCAGGTTTGATGGGGGTTTATAAAAAGGTTTCATTGAAAAATGCTCTCCGAAATTACCCTTTTTGACGCCCTGAGGGGGGCCTTTTGATTCGAAAATTTCTCCCAGGATTCGAGACTTGCCTCGATTTGGTTTCTGGTTTGGGATTGTTCATAGCACTCCCCATCTCTAGGTACCAGGTTTGATGGGGGTTTATAAAGGGTTTCATTGAAAAATGCTCTCCGAAATTACCCTTTTGACGCCCTGAGGGGGCCTTTTGATTCGAAAATTTCTCCCTGGATTCGAGACTTGCCTCGATTGGGTTTCTGATTTGGCATTGTTCATAGCACTCCCCATCTCTAGGTACCAGGTTTGATGGGGGTTTATAAAGGGTTTCATTGAAAAATGCTCTCCGAAATTACCCTTTTTGACGCCCTGAGGGGACCTTTGATTCGAAAATTTCTCCCTGGATTCGAGACTTGCCTCGATTGGGTTTCTGATTTGGGATTGTTCATAGCACTCCCCATCTCTAGGTACCAGGTTTGATGGGGGTTTATAAAGGGGTTTCATTGAAAAATGCTCTCCGAAATTACCCTTTTTGACGCCCTGAGGAGGGCCTTTTGATTCGAAAATTTCTCCCTGGATTCGAGACTTGCCTCGATTGGGTTTCTGATTTGGGATTGTTCATAGCACTCCCCATCTCTAGGTACCAGGTTTGATGGGGGTTTATAAAGGGGTTTCATTGAAAAATGCTCTCCGAAATTACCCTTTTTGACGCCCTGAGGGGGGCCTTTTGATTCGAAAATTTCTCCCTGGATTCGAGACTTGCCTCGATTGGATTTCTGATTTGGGATTGTTCATAGCACTCCCCATCTCTAGGTACCAGGTTTGATGGGGGTTTATAAAGGGGTTTCATTGAAAAATGCTCTCCGAAATTACCCTTTTTGACGCCCTGAGGGGGGCCTTTTGATTCGAAAATTTCTCCCTGGATTCGAGACTTGCCTTGATTTGGTTTCTGATTTGGGATTGTTCATAGCACTCCCCATCTCTAGGTACCAGGTTTGATGGGGGTTTATAAAGGGTTTCATTGAAAAATGCTCTCGAAATTACCCTTTTTGACGCCCTGAGGGAGGCCTTTTGATTCGAAAATTTCTCCCTGGATTCGAGACTTGCCTTGATTCGGTTTCTGATTTGGGATTGTTCATAGCACTCCCCATCTCTAGGTACCGGGTTTGATGGGGGGTTATAAAGGGTTTCATTGAAAAATGCTCTCCGAAATTACCCTTTTGACGCCCTGAGGAGGGCCTTTTGATTCGAAAATTTCTCCCTGGATTCGGAACTTGCCTTAATTGGGTTTCTGATTTGGGATTGTTCATAGCACTCCCCATCTCTAGGTACCAGGTTTGATGGGGGTTTATAAAGGGTTTCATTGAAAAATGCTCTCCGAAATTACCCTTTTTGACGCCCTGAGGGGGGCCTTTTGATTCGAAAATTTCTCCCTGGATTCGAGACTTGCCTCGATTGGGTTTCTGATTTGGGATTGTTCATAGCACTCCCCATCTCTAGGTACCAGGTTTGATGGGGGTTTATAAAGGGGTTTCATTGAAAATGCTCTCCGAAATTACCCTTTTTGACGCCCTGAGGGGGGCCTTTTGATTCGAAAATTTCTCCCTGGATTCGAGACTTGCCTCGATTGGATTTCTGATTTGGGATTGTTCATAGCACTCCCCATCTCTAGGTACCAGGTTTGATGGGGGTTTATAAAGGGGTTTCATTGAAAAATGCTCTCCGAAATTACCTTTTTTGACGCCCTGAGGGGGCCTTTTGATTCGAAATTTTCTCCTAGGATTCCAAACTTGCCTTGATTGGGTTTCTGATTTGGGATTGTTCATAGCACTCCCCATCTCTAGGTATCAGGTTTGATGGGGGTTTATAAAGGGGTTTCATTGAAAAATGCTCTCCGAAATTACCCTTTTTGACGCCCTGAGGGGGGCCTTTTGATTCGAAAATTTCTCCCTGGATTCGAGACTTGCCTCGATTGGGTTTCTGATTTGGGATTGTTCATAGCACTCCCCATCTCTAGGTACCAGGTTTGATGGGAGTTTGAAAAGGGGTTTCACTGAAAAATGCTCTCCGAAATTACCCTTTTTGACGCCCTGAGGGGGGCCTTTTGATTCGAAAATTTCTCCCTGGATTCGAGACTTGCCTCGATTGGGTTTCTGATTTGGAATTGTTCATAGCACTCCCTATCTCTAGGTACCAGGTTTGATGGGGGTTTATATAGGGGTTTCATTGAAAAATGCTCTCCGACATTACCCTTTTTGACGCCCTGAGGGGGGCCTTTTGATTCGAAAATTTCTCCCTGGATTAGAGACTTGCCTCGATTGGGTTTCTGATTTGGGATTGTTCATAGCACTCCCCATCTCTAGGTACCAGGTTTGATGGGGGTTTATAAAGGGGTTTCATTGAAAAATGCTCTCCGAAATTACCCTTTTTGACGCCCTGAGGGGGGCCTTTTGATTCGAAAATTTCTCCCTGGATTCGAGACTTGCCTCGATTGGGTTTCTGATTTGGGATTGTTCATAGCACTCCCCATCTCTAGGTACCAGGTTTGATGGGGGTTTATAAAGGGGTTTCATTGAAAAATGCTCTCCGAAATTACCCTTTTTGACGCCCTGAGGGGGACCTTTTGATTCGAAATTTTCTCCTAGGATTCCAAACTTGCCTTGATTGGGTTTATGATTTGGGATTGTTCATAGCACTCCCCATCTCTAGGTACCAGGTTTGATGGGGGTTTATAAAGGGGTTTCATTGAAAAATGCTCTCCGAAATTACCCTTTTTGACGCCCTGAGGGGGGCCTTTTGATTCGAAAATTTCTCCCTGGATTCGAGACTTGCCTCGATTGGATTTCTGATTTGGGATTGTTCATAGCACTCCCCATCTCTAGGTACCAGGTTTGATGGGGGTTTATAAAGGGGTTTCATTGAAAAATGCTCTCCGAAATTACCCTTTTTGACGCCCTGAGGGGGACCTTTTGATTCGAAATTTTCTCCTAGGATTCCAAACTTGCCTTGATTGGGTTTATGATTTGGGATTGTTCATAGCACTCCCCATCTCTAGGTACCAGGTTTGATGGGGGTTTATAAAGGGGTTTCATTGAAAAATGCTCTCCGAAATTACCCTTTTTGACGCCCTGAGGGGGGCCTTTTGATTCGAAAATTTCTCCCTGGATTCGAGACTTGCCTCGATTGGATTTCTGATTTGGGATTGTTCATAGCACTCCCCATCTCTAGGTACCAGGTTTGATGGGGGTTTATAAAGGGGTTTCATTGAAAAATGCTCTCCGAAATTACCCTTTTTGACGCCCTGAGGGGGACCTTTTGATTCGAAATTTTCTCCTTGGATTCCAAACTTGCCTTGATTGGGTTTATGATTTGGGATTGTTCATAGCACTCCCCATCTCTAGGTACCAGGTTTGATGGGGGTTTATAAAGGGTTTCATTGAAAAATGCTCTCCGAAATTACCCTTTTGACGCCCTGAGGGGCCTTTTGATTCGAAAATTTCTCCTGGATTCGAGACTTGCCTCGATTGGGTTTCTGATTTGGGATTGTTCATAGCACTCCCCATCTCTAGGTACCAGGTTTGATGGGGGTTTATAAAGGGTTTCATTGAAAAATGCTCTCCGAAATTACCCTTTTGACGCCGTGAGGGGGGCCTTTTGATTCGAAATTTTCTCCTAGGATTCCAAACTTGCCTTGATTGGGTTTATGATTTGGGATTGTTCATAGCACTCCCCATCTCTAGGTACCAGCTTTGATGGGGGTTTATAAAGGGTTTCATTGAAAAATGCTCTCCGAAATTACCCCTTTTGACGCCCTGAGGGGGCCTTTTGATTCGAAAATTTCTCCTAGGATTCGAAACTTGCCTCGATTGGATTTCTGATTTGGGATTGTTCATAGCACTCTCCATCTCTAGGTACCAGGTTTGATGGGGGTTCATAAAGGAGTTTCATTGAAAAATGCTCTCCGAAATTACCCTTTTTGACGCCCTGAGGGGGGCCTTTTGATTCGAAAATTTCTCCCTGGATTCGAGACTTGCCTCGATTGGGTTTCTGATTTGGGATTGTTCATAGCACTCCCCATCTCTAGGTACCAGGTTTGATGGGGGTTTATAAAGGGGTTTCATTGAAAAATGCTCTCCGAAATTACCCTTTTTGACGCCCTGAGGGGGGCCTTTTGATTCGAAAATTTCTCCTAGGATTCGAAACTTGCCTCGATTTGGTTTCTGATTTGGGATTGTTCATAGCACTCCCCATCTCTAGGTACCAGGTTTGATGGGGGTTTATAAAGGGGTTTCATTGAAAAATGCTCTCCGAAATTACCCTTTTTGACGCCCTGAGGGGGGCCTTTTGATTCGAAAATTTCTCCCTGGATTCGAGACTTGCCTCGATTGGATTTCTGATTTGGGATTGTTCATAGCACTCCCCATCTCTAGGTACCAGGTTTGATGGGGGTTTATAAAGGGGTTTCATTGAAAAATGCTCTCCGAAATTACCCTTTTGACGCCCTGAGGGGGCCTTTGATTCGAAAATTTCTCCCTGGATTCGAGACTTGCCTCGATTTGGTTTCTGATTTGGGATTGTTCATAGCACTCCCCATCTCTAGGTATCAGGTTTGATGGGGGTTTATAAAGGGGTTTCATTGAAAAATGCTCTCCGAAATTACCCTTTTTGACGCCCTGAGGGGGACCTTTTGATTCGAAATTTTCTCCTTGGATTCCAAACTTGCATTGATCGGGTTTATGATTTGGGATGGTCCATAGCACTCACCATCCCTAGGTATCAGGTTTGATGGGGGGTTTATAAAGGGGTTTCATTGAAAAATGCTCTCCGAAATTACCCTTTTTGACGCCCTGAGGGGGGCCTTTTGATTCGAAAATTTCTCCCTGGATTCGAGACTTGCCTCGATTGGGTTTCTGATTTGGGATTGTTCATAGCACTCCCCATCTCTAGGTACCAGGTTTGATGGGGGTTTATAAAGGGGTTTCATTGAAAAATGCTCTCCGAAATTACCCTTTTTGACGCCCTGAGGGGGACCTTTTGATTCGAAATTTTCTCCTAGGATTCCAAACTTGCCTTGATTTGGTTTCTGATTTGGGATTGTTCATAGCACTCCCCATCTCTAGGTACCAGGTTTGATGGGGGTTTATAAAGGGGTTTCATTGAAAAATGCTCTCCGAAATTACCCTTTTTGACGCCCTGAGGGGGGCCTTTTGATTCGAACATTGCTCCTAGGATTCGACAGCATTCACAATGAAAATGCACTTAAATACAAAATGAAAATGCACCTAAACACAAAAATCGAAAAAAAAGCAATAAGCAAAAAAAAGCAGGACGAAGCAGTGGTGAAGGCGCTGAATAACGCGCTCCAATCGGCTCCTCTTCGAAGCTGCCCCACCACCATGCAGGCGCTGTGCTGAACGCTCGTAGCCCCATATAGCCCCATAGTCAACATTATTTTTCTTGCCCTTGCGATTCTTAATCTATGGGATTCCAAACTTGCCTTGATTGGGTTTATGATTTGGGATTGTTCATAGCACTCCCCATCTCTAGGTACCAGGTTTGATGGGGGTTTATAAAGGGGTTTCATTGAAAAATGCTCCCCGAAATTACCCTTTTTGACGCCCTGAGGGGGGCCTTTTGATTCGAAAATTTCTCCTGGATTCGAGACTTGCCTCGATTGGGTTTCTGATTTGGGATTGTTCATAGCACTCCCCATCTCTAGGTACCAGGTTTGATGGGGGTTTATAAAGGGGTTTCATTGAAAAATGCTCTCCGAAATTACCCTTTTTGACGCCCTGAGGGGGACCTTTTGATTCGAAAAATTTCTCCCTGGATTCGAGACTCTGCCTCGATTGGATTTCTGATTTGGCATTGTTCATAGCACTCCCCATCTCTAGGTACCAGGTTTGATGGGGGTTTATAAAGGGGTTTCATTGAAAAATGCTCTCCGAAATTACCCTTTTTGACGCCCTGAGGGGGACCTTTTGATTCGAAATTTTCTCCTAGGATTCCAAACTTGCCTTGATTGGCTTCTGATTTGGGATTGTTCATAGCACTCCCCATCTCTAGGTATCAGGTTTGATGGGGGTTCATAAAGGGGTTTCATTGAAAAATGCTCTCCGAAATTACCCTTTTTGACGCCCTGAGGGGGGCCTTTTGATTCGAAAATTTCTCCCTGGATTCGAGACTTGCCTCGATTGGGTTTCTGATTTGGGATTGTTCATAGCACTCCCCATCTCTAGGTACCAGGTTTGATGGGGGTTTATAAAGGGGTTTCATTGAAAATGCTCTCCGAAATTACCCTTTTTGACGCCCTGAGGGGACCTTTTGATTCAGAAATTTTCTCCTAGGATTCCAAACTTGCCTTGATTGGGTTTATGATTTGGGATTGTTCATAGCACTCCCCATCTCTAGGTACCAGGTTTGATGGGGGTTTATAAAGGGGTTTCATTGAAAAATGCTCTCCGAAATTACCCTTTTGACGCCCTGAGGGGGCCTTTGATTCGAAAATTTCTCCCTGGATTCGAGACTTGCCTCGATTGGGTTTCTGATTTGGGATTGTTCATAGCACTCCCATCTCTAGGTACCAGGTTTGATGGGGGTTTATAAAGGGGTTTCATTGAAAATGCTCTCCGAAATTACCCTTTTGACGCCCTGAGGGGCCTTTGATTCGAAAATTTCTCCCTGGATTCGAGACTTGCCTCGATTGGATTTCTGATTTGGCATTGTTCATAGCACTCCCCATCTCTAGGTACCAGGTTTGATGGGGGTTTATAAAGGGTTTCATTGAAAAATGCTCTCCGAAATTACCCTTTTGACGCCCTGAGGGGGACCTTTGATTCGAAATTTTCTCCTAGGATTCCAAACTTGCCTTGATTGGCTTCTGATTTGGGATTGTTCATAGCACTCCCATCTCTAGGTATCAGGTTTGATGGGGTTCATAAAGGGGTTTCATTGAAAAATGCTCTCCGAAATTACCCTTTTTGACGCCCTGAGGGGGGCCTTTTGATTCGAAAATTTCTCCCTGGATTCGAGACTTGCCTCGATTGGGTTTCTGATTTGGGATTGTTCATAGCACTCCCCATCTCTAGGTACCAGGTTTGATGGGAGTTTGAAAAGGGGTTTCACTGAAAAATGCTCTCCGAAATTACCCTTTTTGACGCCCTGAGGGGGACCTTTTGATTCGAAATTTTCTCCTAGGATTCCAAACTTGCCTTGATTGGGTTTATGATTTGGGATTGTTCATAGCACTCCCCATCTCTAGGTACCAGGTTTGATGGGGGTTTATAAAGGGGTTTCATTGAAAAATGCTCTCCGAAATTACCCTTTTTGACGCCCTGAGGGGGGCCTTTTGATTCGAAAATTTCTCCCTGGATTAGAGACTTGCCTCGATTGGGTTTCTGATTTGGGATTGTTCATAGCACTCCCCATCTCTAGGTACCAGGTTTGATGGGGGTTTATAAAGGGGTTTCATTGAAAAATGCTCTCCGAAATTACCCTTTTTGACGCCCTGAGGGGGGCCTTTTGATTCGAAAATTTCTCCCTGGATTCGAGACTTGCCTCGATTGGATTTCTGATTTGGCATTGTTCATAGCACTCCCCATCTCTAGGTACCAGGTTTGATGGGGGTTTATAAAGGGGTTTCATTGAAAAATGCTCTCCGAAATTACCCTTTTTGACGCCCTGAGGGGGACCTTTTGATTCGAAATTTTCTCCTAGGATTCCAAACTTGCCTTGATTGGGTTTATGATTTGGGATTGTTCATAGCACTCCCCATCTCTAGGTACCAGGTTTGATGGGGGTTTATAAAGGGGTTTCATTGAAAAATGCTCTCCGAAATTACCCTTTTTGACGCCCTGAGGGGGGCCTTTTGATTCCAAAATTTCTCCCTGGATTCGAGACTTGCCTCGATTGGATTTCTGATTTGGGATTGTTCATAGCACTCCCCATCTCTAGGTACCAGGTTTGATGGGGGTTTATAAAGGGGTTTCATTGAAAAATGCTCTCCGAAATTACCCTTTTTGACGCCCTGAGGGGGGCCTTTTGATTCGAAAATTTCTCCCTGGATTCGAGACTTGCCTCGATTGGATTTCTGATTTGGCATTGTTCATAGCACTCCCCATCTCTAGGTACCAGGTTTTATGGGGGTTTATAAAGGGGTTTCATTGAAAAATGCTCTCCGAAATTACCCTTTTTGACGCCCTGAGGGGGGCCTTTTGATTCGAAAATTTCTCCCTGGATTCGAGACTTGCCTCGATTGGATTTCTGATTTGGGATTGTTCATAGCACTCCCCATCTCTAGGTACCAGGTTTGATGGGGGTTTATAAAGGGGTTTCATTGAAAAATGCTCTCCGAAATTACCCTTTTTGACGCCCTGAGGGGGGCCTTTTGATTCGAAAATTTCTCCTTGGATTCCAAACTTGCCTTGATTGGGTTTATGATTTGGGATTGTTCATAGCACTCCCCATCTCTAGGTACCAGGTTTGATGGGGGTTTATAAAGGGGTTTCATTAAAAAATGCTCTCCGAAATTACCCTTTTTGACGCCCTGAGGGGGCCTTTTGATTCGAAAATTTCTCCCTGGATTCGAGACTTGCCTCGATTGGGTTTCTGATTTGGGATTGTTCATAGCACTCCCCATCTCTAGGTACCAGGTTTGATGGGGGTTTATAAAGGGGTTTCATTGAAAAATGCTCTCCGAAATTACCCTTTTTGACGCCCTGAGGGGGACCTTTTGATTCGAAATTTTCTCCTAGGATTCCAAACTTGCCTTGATTGGGTTTATGATTTGGGATTGTTCATAGCACTCCCCATCTCTAGGTACCAGGTTTGATGGGGGTTTATAAAGGGGTTTCATTGAAAAATGCTCTCCGAAATTACCCTTTTTGACGCCCTGAGGGCCTTTTGATTCGAAAATTTCTCCCTGGATTCGAGACTTGCCTCGATTGGATTTCTGATTTGGGATTGTTCATAGCACTCCCCATCTCTAGGTACCAGGTTTGATGGGGGTTTATAAAGGGGTTTCATTGAAAAATGCTCTCCGAAATTACCCTTTTTGACGCCCTGAGGGGGGCCTTTTGATTCGAAAATTTCTCCCTGGATTCGAGACTTGCCTCGATTTGGTTTCTGATTTGGGATCGTTCATAGCACTCCCCATCTCTAGGTACCAGGTTTGATGGGGGTTTATAAAGGGGTTTCATTGAAAAATGCTCTCCGAACCTACCATTTTTGACGCCCTGAGGGGGGCCTTTTGATTCGAAAATTTCTCCTAGGATTCGAAACTTGCCTCGATTTGGTTTCTGATTTGGGATTGTTCATAGCACTCCCCATCTCTAGGTATCAGGTTTGATGGGGGTTTATAAAGGGGTTTCATTGAAAAATGCTCTCCGAAATTACCCTTTTTGACGCCCTGAGGGGGGCCTTTTGATTCGAAAATTTCTCCCTGGATTCGAGACTTGCCTCGATTGGATTTCTGATTTGGGATTGTTCATAGCACTCCCCATCTCTAGGTACCAGGTTTGATGGGGGTTTATAAAGGGGTTTCATTGAAAAATGCTCTCCGAAATTACCCTTTTCGACGCCCTGAGGGGGCCTTTTGATTCGAAAATTTCTCCCTGGATTCGAGACTTGCCTTGATTGGGTTTCTGATTTGGGATTGTTCATAGCACTCCCCATCTCTAGGTACCAGGTTTGATGGGGGTTTATAGAGGGGTTTCATTGAAAAATGCTCTCCGAAATTACCCTTTGACGCCCTGAGGGGACCTTTTGATTCGAAATTTTCTCCTTGGATTCCAAACTTGCCTTGATTGGGTTTATGATTTGGGATTGTTCATAGCACTCCCCATCTCTAGGTACCAGGTTTGATGGGGGTTTATAAAGGGGTTTCATTGAAAAATGCTCTCCGAAATTACCCTTTTTGACGCCCTGAGGGGGCCTTTTGATTCGAAAATTTCTCCCTGGATTCGAGACTTGCCTCGATTGGGTTTCTGATTTGGGATTGTTCATAGCACTCCCCATCTCTAGGTACCAGGTTTGATGGGGGTTTATAAAGGGGTTTCACTGAAAAATGCTCTCCGAAATTACCCTTTTTGACGCCCTGAGGGGGACCTTTTGATTCGAAATTTTCTCCTAGGATTCCAAACTTGCCTTGATTTGGTTTCTGATTTGGGATTGTTCATAGCACTCCCCATCTCTAGGTATCAGGTTTGATGGGGGTTTATAAAGGGGTTTCCTTGAAAAATGCTCTCCGAAATTACCCTTTTTGACGCCTGAGGAGAACCTTTTGATTCGAACATTGCTCCCAGGATACGACAGCATTCACAATGAAAATGCACTTAAATACAAAATGAAAATGCACCTAAACACAAAAATCGAAAAAAAAGCAATAAGCAAAAAAAAAAAGCAGGACGAAGCAGTGGTGAAGGCGCTGAATAACGCGCTCCAATCGGCTCCTCTTCGAAGCTGCCCCACCACCATGCAGGCGCTGTGCTGAACGCTCGTAGCCCCATATAGCCCCATAGTCAACATTATTTTTCTTGCCCTTGCGATTCTTTATATATAGGATGAATTGTTTCGCCCCTGTGTTCAGACAATTCACATCTCTAGCTACCACTGGGCTCTTCAGTGGAGAAGGTAACGTCGACATGGATCCTGGAGAGACTTCGCATTCACTGTTGAAGGTTGGCGCAAACTCGGTGCCATATGTTATGACATGAATGCACCAAGTTTGCGCCAACCTCCGATGGGGAACGCGAAGTCTCTTCAGAATCCACGTCGATGTTAGCTAAGAGTTTTTATTATAATTCACACCATCCTGTTATATGTAGGACGTGGGCGTGGTGGTCCAAAGGGTTGGCTGATCCACGAGATTTTCAACCATTTCCTGGCCGTTTTTCGTTCATATGCTTCTTAAAGGCAGTGTTCACGATAAATCCCGTTCCTGAGGTCTCGGTGTGAAACACTAAGTTGGCAGGTGCTGTAGAGGATAGGGTCGAAGAAAGCAGGGAAAGCTGGCCAGAAATAAATACAAACGGCTTTGAAAGCCCTCCCGGTGCGCCTACCTATCCCGGTCCGCCCCCGATCGGACGAGCTTGTGGCGCCGCGCACATTTCGATGGCAAATTGCCAAGCAACTCTGCTGCAGTTAGCATTATCGATTCGCGCAGATTTCGGGTTTAGCGCGCGCTCGCCGAAATCAGCAGGGCCCATGATTCTCGTCCACGCCCTGAATTTAGAAACCGTTATTTTGACTTATTCTGGACGTTTTTCTTCCCTGTTTCTTCACTATCAGTTACCTCACGACCAAACAATCCCATTTTCGGGTCGAACTCTATATTCGTCGTGAACACTGCCTTCAATACGAAATCTGAAAATCAAGTAATATCTTGAAACCCATCGACACCCAAATACAGTACCGAGCATATTTTTGCAAAGAATTTTTTTTCTAACAATCTGCAAAGAAAGGTCCAATTTCAATTCTGAAGACATTTTTGGATTGCTTTCATTGAGTTCTATACGATAAGGGCTACAAAATGATAGATTCAACTGCGAAAGTTTATCAAAAATGGCATATTTGCATCTCTAAACTCCTCATAATGAAGTGATCAGACGGTCATGATAGCAGAAACCTGGCACGTTTTGACCTGTGGTCGATGTGAATTTTAGAAGGAAATACGCATTTTTCAACAAAATACCGGAGTTAAGAAGGCTTTATGTACCGCTACATTCGCCTCACCGAGAATAACACGGAAACCACCTGAAGAACTTATTTCATGCGCTTTAAAGTGAGTTGTAGTGATGCGGAGCTTTGTGAGCACAAAAAAACGCCGCAAGACGCTTTTTTTTTTGCAAAAATTAAGCTCGATACTGTACGAGACACGCCTGCACTTCGTTCAATTGAAAATCAGTAGGGTAGCCCACAGAGCCCTAAATCTTAAGGAAAATCGAGGAGAAAGCTCTATCGAATCTAGAATCCAGAACTGCGAGGGACAAGATGCATCCTGTTGAGCGACACTGGCTTCTGCTGTGACCCAAGTTTGGCGCATCGCCAGGACCCATTTGGTCACGCTCCGTATGCCACGCTTGAAGTTGAAGATGGTGAGTAATTCTGATAACTACCCGTACCTTTCCATCGCTGCGCTGAAGTACATCGTTTGCCATGCGTAGTCTGGATTGAGTCCTGAAGTAGGCTCGTTCTGCACAGTCACTCCCCAGAAGTCAACGCCATTCTTGTGGTACTCTTCGAAAAATCTGTAGTAAGCTATTATTAAGATTTAGCCACTAGAAACACTGAAATGCCATATGTTTCAGCAACTTGGTTGATTTGTTTTCGTGTTCTTTTTATGACGCATCTTAGCGTGCATGCTATTAAATAATATTGAATAAACTTCGTCTCATACGCTACGAAGCATAGAACTCCCTTTGGCTGATAAGTGAAAAGAGTAACCTGATAAAATAGTTAGCCCATGTTTTGTAGTACTCTCCGTTCTGTTCGCCCCGCAATCGTCCACCACCCTTCATGTGTCCATTTGTCTTCATCCAGGCTGAAGGCGTATATTTTCAGTCACTCAGATAATGGTCAAAGTGAGGGTTGCGTACCGGGAGCACTCCATGGTGATGCGAAGAATCGAGTCTTGTTTTGGGACAGCTGCTGTGCTTGAATGATGTAGGGGATCTGTTAAATGCAAACAATGAGCCTCAGAAAATAAAGGAAACCTGAATGCAAGTGCGAGTCCTACTTTGAACTTATAGTCTTCAATTGTCAGAGAGAAGTTGCTGAGCGAGAAATCACCCGGGGTGTCCGCATAACTGTATTCATGTGTAGAAAAATCAGTACTTGCCATTGGTACTCGTCCGATTGTATACTGCAGACCTAGAATTTCTCACGGTTAGTCAAAGTTTTTTTGCAACGCGGAATTCACGCTTTCTCACCGTTGGGTCCGTAATAACCATCAATTATACTGTCCTGCATTGGCTTGGGAATTGACTGGAGAGTGATTCCAGCAGAATCGGTGAAAGCTCCTCCGAAACCAATCATTTTCTGGTAGGTGACTGTGCGGTCCAGGGTGAGAACGACGTTGTTGGCTGTAAGAATGCCACTATTAATAAGGCTCAGGTTTAGGCAGGGTTACCGGGGAGGAGATAGGCCACTTTTGCGATAATTGGCGTTCTTTTAAGAGCTCAAAAATTTCTCCATCGGTGGTTCATTCCAATAAAAAGGGTATTCTTCCGAAAGTTCTAGGGAAAAGGACCGTATAAAACTGATTAGGTCCTATGCAAGGTGGTAGTTCTTTTTCCTTCCGCTTAGAGAGGGATTGTTTTTTCCAAGAATAGTCAACAACTGAGCCCTTCTCAGGAATTTCTGAACAAGTTACTTGAGACTTTCACGCAAGTTGCATGATGGCTTCACGCAACTTACTTCATGTTCACAAGTAACTTGAAGCGATGTTACGTGTAATTTGTTCAGATTTTTGATGAAATTATCATGTAAATTGCACTAATAATACACAACACTGCGAGTGACTTTCACTGTTGCTGCATGTTACCTGACACCCACGCGCGGCGCGGTCGGCACCAACACGCGACGCGGTTAGCACTCGGACACGCGGCATGCTCGCCGAGCACGCCGGGGGCAGCCAGCGGCTTGACAAGGCCTCCAGCCGGTGTGCAGGGCGAAGTACCTCAAACTTAGCTAATTGAACCGTCGACGCTACTGCCCTGCCTCGAGAGTGCGTCGTATACCTCCCTAGGAAGCAGTGCGATGAAATAACATATTTAAATGACACGATGTCACATGTCAGTCAACTCGCGCCGCGCAACATACTTACTTCTCAGGCGAATGTCGGCCCCGAGCCGCCTAACAGTTCGGCTCGTTTTTCCAATCTGCGAGTCGGCTCCTGTTGCTGTCCCAGCAACAGCTGTTGCTTTTCGGGCCACTGCTGTTGCTGTCCGGGCTATTCCGGTTAGCCCGAACAGCAACAGCAGTAGCCCGTAGATTGGGAGAACGAGCCGAACTGTCAGGCGGCTCCGATTCCTATTCGTTGCGGCTCGGGGCCGAGAATCGCCTGAGTTTGTTGAGTGTCACATGTAACTCAAAGGCAGTGTCCGCGATAAAAAATCGTCTTCGAGTTTCCATCAGAAAACGAAGGTTTAGTGTCTGACTGTTTGATCAGTGAAGAAAGAATCATGAAAAACGCTATGAAACATCCAAAATCAGCTCTTCTTCTCGAAAGCCACAATTCAACGGTGGATCAGTTGCGCGGACATGGCTGAAGTAGACAGCGTACGCAAATGCGCCCCAATGCTAAAACTCAGGCGCGCTCGCGCTCCAATGCTAGTAATGTAAAGGCGAACCAAACTGTTCCTTGGAAAACTCGACCGCGAGCGGAAAGGCTAGCGCGAGCGGACTTCGGAGCCGTATGGAGCTCTTTCGAGCTCGTTTTCGTTCGCACTTTCAACCCCAGTGCTCCAATGAGACCCTGAGCTTTCGATTTTCGGCCAAAAACCGAGGACGAAACTTATCGTGGACACTGCCTTTAAAGTTATGAAGATACGTTGTAGGTAAGATGTCTGGAGTCCTTAATTCGCATGTAACTTTATCAGAAATTTCTGAGTTGGTGAAGCACGCCTTGCTTTCCTATACCGCCATAACTTGGTGGCACTAACGTCAAAATAGGACGTACCATGAAATCTTGCCTAAAGGCGGGGATCTTTTGATAATAGCGCCCTACATTCGAAGACACGAATGCATCCTTTCCCCGAAATGAACTTTGTCCCAATTATTTACGGAATACTCATTTTTTATTCCAGACCTGCTTGGTTGGCCGTCTGCCGCAAGCTGGACTTCATGAGGCGACTGCCACTCTCGTCGGAGTAGTAGAGGACTGCCTGGCCTTGTCGAAGATCACCAACAGACTCCACATCATCGCAGTATGTCGCATTGCATACGCAGACCACGAGGTTTTTGCCAAGACTCCGAGTAGCACAAGGCTGATGAGTGGACTGTACTGAAAAGAGATGGATGAGTGGAAATGGCTAGATTTTTAAGGCGCAGATTTCAGAATACTCCAAGTTGGACTGATTGTGGTTAAAATTTCCTGAACACCTGAATGAAATAAAGTTTACCTTCACTCAAGAGAGCTGAAAGAAGAACGATCAGCAACAAAGGAATGCCCATTGCTAAGCAGCCGGGAAAAAAGCTTGTTCGTTGTCACTCTTCCTATCAGCCACCCGTTGGCTAAAGATCAACTTTGCGCTACCTTTACGAATCTGCGAGAAAAAAACAGCTGCTGATTCTCATAAGGGGACTATTGTGAAGCAACCGTAAGTGTCACTGTAGACATCGATCGCGACAACAACACAAGGACTTTACACAACATAAGCGGATTGCTAATACCATCTCACCTAACCTTAATATTGTTCTATGTCACTCGTCAAACCACTGAAGAGCAGATTCGAATATTGAAGTGACATCAAGCTATTCAAAATTCGAGAAAAACACCGAACTGCACACGGAGAAATACGACCCTTCACTCCTGAATTTCCTTATCTACAGCTTCAAACTCTGCCTATTCGAGACTTGATGCTTCGGGGAAAGCGACCTTTATCACCCTTAGCGCCATCTGCAGAGCTAATTCGCGCAAAGGGTGAGTTTGCTGAGCGGCTGGATACCATTCAGCGCAAAGAGTGAATTTGCCGCGGGTGATACTCTGAGAGTTTTGGCCGCGAAATAGCCGGGAAATAGCCCACCAGGCTCCGCAGCGGCTCCTGGTGGGCTATTTCCCGGCTATTTCGCGGCTATTTCTCGGATTTTCACGAAGCGGACAAGAGGAAGCCGAGAAATAGCCGAGATAGAACCGAGAAATACTCAGAAGTAAACAAAATTGACCAAGACGCAACCGTTGCCGGCTCGCCGAGCCACCATCTGGGACCGCCAGCGCTTGGGCGGGACCTCCAGAGGCTGAACAAGGTCCAAGTACCTCAAACTTGGGTAATTAAACCGACGGAGGTGCTGAAATCTAAATTATGCCTCTGGAATGCTCCGTATAACTACCGGGAGAGCATTATTTCGCGGCTCTTTCTCGGCTATTTCGCGGCGAGCATTATTTGGCGGCTGTTTGGCGGCGAGCATTATTTAGCGGCTATTTCTCGGCTATTTGGCGGCTATTTCCCGGCGAGCATTATTTGACGGCTATTTAGCGGCTATTACGCGGCAAGCAGGCATTTCTCGGCTATTTCGCTGCTATTTCTCGGCTAAAACTCTCAGAGTAGTGACCTATAATTATCAGTCTTGACCGAGAAGTGCGGTGTGTTTTTGCATGTGATAAAGCGACCCCGCGCTGGATACGCTGCAGGCAAAAATGAAGTTGGCTGCTTGCCATCCCGATCAAATTATAGAGCTCACAGAGGCTCCTAAAATATCTACCCCATGGGGGGGTTATTTTTGTTTCCACTGCGAGGCCACCCACCTCGCAGTGGGTCGTGGCGACTCCGGCCCGCTAGGATCCGTGGCCAGAAAGGATCACCGAAATCTCGAAACGCTTTCACGTCATTTTGGCAATAAGCTCACATCCTTTCGCATAACACTCACCCTATTTTCGCGGCATACTCACCGCATTCTCACCTATCCTAGCGGCAAATTCACCCATACAGTGAATTTAGCGCAGCAAATTAGGACTTCATGCCCACTTGTACATGAGCATCAAGCCTTTTTTGCTGAGGCATCAAGTCTCGAATTGGCAGAGTAGTCTTCGCGTGCTCATCATTCAACTTTGGTTCGGGTCAGCCTGCCCTTCTTTGTGCGTACACGAATGCATGATATGTATTGGGCAGAACGTCGACTCTCGGTGGGAAACATAGCCCATATCCTGTACTGAATGAAACCAAATTTGAGAGATCTGAAGAAGAAGGTTGAAGAGATCACGCTTCAAAAAGAAGGATTATAGTTGTGTTCGATGCAAGTGTATTTAGGTTGCGTTCCAAGAACATTCCCATGGCAAAACGCGTCCATGGAAACGTAGCCACGGCCACGTGGGAGCAATTTTCAGCTATAATTCGCATCCATGGAAGGCATATTTGTCCATGGTGAGGCTGCTTTTCCTCCCACAGCGTCGTGGGAACGTTCTTGGAACGCACTCCAGCACGCACTCTGCCTATAAGACGAATTTCATTGTCATTGCTTCAAACCTGCCGACTGCGTGTGCTCTTTGTCATTTTCTTCGTTTCTAGAAAACCCTATGATCTCTTTTTTGGAAGTGCAATTTGGAGCGTATTGCTGTACATAAAAACAAAAAAAAATCAAAACGGGAAAACCTAAACACATATAAACTAATAAATTGGTTGGGAACTCTCCTTTACGCTCATTGAAGGTGATAGCGATGAACGCAGCCCCAAGGCAGAAACGTGCGGATGTCTTAAAGGCAGTGTTCACGATAAATTTCTCTTCCGATATCTCCAAGGTTTACGGAAGGTCTGGTGCCCTATATAGCAAGGCATGGCTAAAAAGTGCGCGAAGCCGCGTTTTTGAGCCAAAATATGCCCTCTCTTGTTGATGTTGATTTTTGAGAGTGGAGGAATTGACCGCTATTATCGATCACGCCTATCAGTGCAATCGAGCGGTTAACTCACTTATCAGCACTTCCCTGACTCGATCATTCCTTTAGTCTGAGTCTTCATTTGACCATATCGAAGGGGCGGTTCCGGAACACCAAAACGCTTGCTTGCGGCCGTTTTTGTGCCACTCCTGGCTCGTTTTCCACTGTTCTACCGGCAATGGGAGCCTAGTATCCTTCTCGCCTATCGTTTCACTGTGGAAAGTCACCGAGGATGATCATCGTGAACGCTGCCTTTAAAGGCAGTGCTCACGATCGTTTTCGATCTCTAGTTTCTCACTTAAAACAATGCGTGGACCACCGGGTATTACCAAAATTATGGAGAAACGACAAGAAACTCACTGAAACGTCATATTTCAGTGACATTTTTCTATGACATGGACTAGTCTGATTGGATAAAAATGTTTTTGGTACTTGTCACAGGTGGAAAACTGGGTCATTCGAAAATGGAAGAATATTTCATGTAAAGCAGGATTAGTTAGGGCCCTAAGGAAAGAATGGAGCAACTGAGAGTGGAGAATCGAGAAGGATGGGTCCACAAAAGATTATATTGCCACAACCAACAGTTCTTGTGAGAGTAAAGAGGTGTGGTGAGTATTTGTAGAGGGTTTCATGCGCTTCTGGTGCGTTTTTCTCAGTTTTACCGTCCGCTTAACTCTACCCGGAGGCCAATTAGTCGAAATCGTGAATAATTTCAAAATTTAAGATTATCATGAACACTGTCTTCAAAGACATCGTACACGATGAAAACCTTGCTTGGGTATTTGACGTTTTCGTGTTGTTATATCCGTATAGTGACTAAAGGTTGCAGAAGGCCCCTCAAAAACGTAAACTTTTCGAGAAAAACCCATTTCAAGAAGTTCAAAACAAATATGAAGTTCGCGCCGACATCAACTTGGATAGTTGCGCGGAGAACGCAATGAACAGTTTTACAATAGTTTCTTGGCGCAGCGTTAGGAGCAATTCACTGACGGCGCCATTCAGGCGAGCGACAATTTTCTCTTGAACGAAATTATAAAGTCATGGCCCGCCCGCCGGCAGCAACCATGAAGTTTCTTTCCTTGTAACAACGGACCGACCCCAAGGTCGGCCCCCAAATCCAGGAAGCCCTTTTGAGGTGAGCAAGTCTTGATTCAGAGGCGATTTTGGAGCTCCAAACTTTCTGAGTGGCCTTGTCATGACACACTAGTCCGACTGAACGCAAAAGCCGGACTTCGGTTTCCATCGTGCACGATGCCTTCAAGTCATATCCATAGTCGACAATGGGAATTTCACTCCCATAGGTACAATAGTACTCTAAAGACTGGATTCATTAGCGATACTATGTCTGCCAATGGTTTTTAGGGTAGTGCGCACGATGAATTTCGTCTCCGAAATCAGCCCGGAGCCGATAACTTACTCACTGCGAAACGGTATTCATCACACACTTACTTACCCGGGTAAGATCCCGCGCAAAATGTGTTTATTGTGCACTTACCGAAACACTGAATAGGCGTCGTTAATTTGAAATTCTTTCGCCGATTCATACTTTTTTTTATTCAAAAGGGCTAAAGAGAAGTGCATTGGTTTGATGATTGATGAAAACTTTGAAGTACATCATAGGGGGCCCCTCCTATATGGAAAATAGCATCATTTAACATTACTGACTATTCAATTTCTTCTAGCGAGATTCTTCCAAAGGCACTCGTCAATTGTTTTTTCTAATCGCTGTCCTACTCTAGTGGAGGATTACTCTATGCTGGAATTTCTCCTCTGGGAGTATTAGGTTGTAGATAAAGCTACCCACTACTCATTTTTGTCTTTTTTCGGTCCAGTTTTTCAACCAAGTTTGATACACCGTTCAAAAGCGCCAATTTGTTCCTATCTAAGATTTTTTGAGCTCTCAGCTACTCTTGGTGGGTCACGAGTTTCAGGGGAAACTTGGTGAATTTTTTTGCAAATGTTCACCGATCATCCAACGATAAATATGCCCTTTCGTGCGTAATAGAAATCGACGAAAAAAAGCCAAAGGATTCTTCTATATTGCGTCGTGCTTATTTAATTGTAGAGAAAAAACTCAAACCCATTATTTATTCGGCACAATAAATTTTGGCATTAAAAAGGCGGCTCTCCCTCTGTCGTACTGCTGAAAGTTTTCTTCTAAAAATCACTTCATTGCGAATCGTCAAGTATTTTTCTTTCAAAATTCTAAGAAAAAGCAGAATTTGGTGGCAGAAAGTTGACTATTCGCAAATTCTCTATGGTGGATGAGAATATTACCTGTACAAATGTACTGTGAGATTTGAGGTCCAAACTCATTGCACAGAAAAAAGTTCGAAATGCGAAAATGTCGATTACTTAAGCCATAAATTGAATTCGAGCGTTAGGATCACAGATTATCATTTTCTAGAAGGAGCGTCAAAAGTATTACATAATGGAACGACAGCGTTCTCGGCAGCTACATTATTAACATATGACCTGAGAAATTCAATCGGGCCAAGGATATTGTTTTCTCAAACTATTGCTTTCGATTCAGCACCATATAACCTAACTCAGTAAGAGTTCGGTGAAGAGTGGCACGAAGAGTACAAAGCCGAAAAGAAAATCTTTAGTTGCATTTTCTGATGCATTCAAAATTTGGTAAAGAAATCTAGTGGACAGAAGCAAGGAAAGTCCACCGCTTTCTCACGACAGACAACAAAAACCAATGAGTACACGCATGAAAAGACATTTATAACTTTCTGTTTGTGGAAAGAAACATTGAATTAATCATAAAAAGACAAAATAACCGATAATGAAACGAGTAGTTTTGATTATCGATGGAAATAATGCGCTCCATTGCTGTTTCCGGGGTGAGCGCAGCTGTAGCCGGCTGGGAGTAAAATTTACCCGGCTCCATTCGTCGCGTAAATTTTAAATATATTTTTACTCGAAAATCGCGAGTAAATAAGCGTGTGAATACCGGGTAAGTGCCAAATTCGAAGGACTTTACACTTACCTCGCGGGTAAACCATTGATGAATACCGCCCCAGAAGAGGACTACCAAGTTGTAAACCGAAACCGCTGATCAAATCCATTAAATTCGATCGAAAGCCGGATTTTTAGCTTAAAATAAGCCCACTATTCCTTTTGAGAAATTTAATGGTATAGGTGAGTGTGGATTCCCAACATAACCAGACACCCTACCTTATCAGCCTTCATTCAAAATTGATCACTTGTTGTGATAATCAATTGATTTGAAGGCAGCGTTCACGATGGTCATCCTCGATGACTTTCCACAGTGAAATGATAGGCAGTAGGCAGGAAGGACCCTAGACTTCTAGTGCCGAAAAAACGGTAGAAAACGAGCCAGGAGCGGCAAAATAACGGCTGGATACAAGGGTGCTGGTGTTCCAGAACCGCCCCCGTGCTCCATTTCCGCCCCCCCCCCCGATGTGAACAAACGAACATTCAGATTACAGCAAAGATCAAGTCAAGTAAGTACTGATAAGTGAGCTGATCGCTTGATTGCTCTGATCGGTATCATCCTCCATAGCGGTCAAAACCTCTACGCTCAAAAATCAACGTAAACATGGGAGGGCTTAATCTGACTAAAAAACACAGGTTACGCGTTCTTTTTGGGCATGCCTTGCTATATGGGGTACCAGACCTTCCGCAAATCGTGTAGATATTGGAAAAGAAGCCTACCGTGAAGACCGCCTTCAAGTTTCTTCCTTGAAAGCGGATTTCAACAAAAAGGCTTCTAGGCGTGCTGTAATGGAGCGATTAAAGGATTTTTTCGCGATTTCCCCTCACCTATGCTTTGTTCACTAATAAGCCTTCAATTTTCCACAGAGGAAGCCGTTAGGTTTCCACATGGTGAACTCTCCCTTCAAGGGTGACCGGATTGGCGAGATGGAGCTACAGAACAATAGGCAGGGCAGAGCCCTGGGCAGAGCCCTGGGCAGAACTTATTCTTGCACCCATGGTTTTTCCCTCATGATTTTGAGTCGAGGCGACTATTGGGTATCTAGCGAGATGAGTTTTGAAGCGTTTAACAGATGCGAACTTCTCAACCTCTGAAAAGCTAAGATATAGCTGCAATAAAACTGGTAACTGTTCAGATGGACGGATTTACCACAATGACGTTCGAGTTGCTGCTAAGAATGTTACAGCGGTATAGCAACAATCAGTGGTAAGTAGGTTGCGGCAAAATGTCTTCTCTGTTTTCTCAGGCTATTCTCGGCCCCGAGCCGCACCAAACAGGAATCGGAGCCGCCTGACAGTTCGGCTCCTTCTCCCAATCTCCGTGCGACTGGTGTTGCTGTTCGGGCAAATCGGAGCGGCCCGAACAGCAACAGCAGTGGCCAGGAAACCAACAGCAGTGGCTCGGACAGCAACAGAAGCCGACTCGCAGTTTGGGAACACGAGCCGAACTGTCAGGCGGCTTGGGGCCGAGAATCGCCTGAGCAGTTCTTGAAATTTTTTGAATTCAAAATGTTTTCTCGTAATCGTTCTGCAGCGCTCTCTAGGAAGACTAGATCAAAAAAAGTTCAGAAAAGGGTTAGAATGGGTTAGGCATAACATGAAAAGCTTCTGCTTTTGTTGGTGGCTTCAAGTCCATAATGTGGTTTTGCTGTAAATACATACCTTCTGCCGCCAATCTCAATATGTAAGAAAGATAATTTCCCTTCGAAAAATTCCCCGAGAATGTTAGGTTATCGTTTCGGTAACTTGTGAGAAAAACAAAGAACAGTTGTATAGGGTAAGTCGACGCTAACATGATAGATGGAGAGAGTTGAGGGATTGAAATGGAAGGATTGTCGGTATGGATTGTTTGGCTGTAACACGCTGCATCTATTTGAAACTAAAGTACGCCGCCTCACCAAACATGCTTACATTCTGTTCGTTCAAATGTATGACTGGTACGAATTATTGACTTTTTACATATGAATGATTAGGGTTAGTTTTACACACAACTGTGGTGAGCGCGAAGCGCTCATCAAATTTGGGTTTGATCTCTTGCCGCGCGCATGTCCTATACGGAGATCACATATTCATACTGTCATCAGAAAAATAAGCTGTGCATCATTCGAAGAGTCTAATAAATATACATATCTGAGCCAAGTTTCATTGCAATCGGTCACCGCTCTCAAAAGATATGGCGCCTTAAAGGCAGTGTTCACGATAGAAATCGTTTTTATGTTTTTCCGCCTATCTTGAAAACGTCCCCATGCTGATTCCAATGATATCTCTGAAATCGCACAAGATCTTCAGGGAACGGAAATATGGTCCCTCAAATATTGAGCTAAGGAAACATGGTGGACGAGTTGTCCGAGGCTTGTAACTTCCGTCTTTTGCAGCCGATGTATGCGAGCTGACCTGAGTAAAGAGAGAAGTTGAGAATGAAGGGAAGAACGGGGCTATTGATCGGAAACGATCGCTCATCTCACAATCTCGAGCATTCATTTGTTCACGTCGGTGGGCGTGGAAAGTGCATCTGGGGGTGACGAGCTGATGGGTGTCCAACTTTGGGGCCATAGGGGACCGTTCCTAGCTCGTTTTTCTCAGTTTTTTCAACGTTAGGGTTCCGCTAGGCCCCACAGCTGTCGATCTCCACCAAAAAAACAGACATGGTTTTTATCGTGCACACTGCCTTTAAATGACGCAAAAATTTTCTCCGCCACCGCCTCCGCCTACTTCGTCACATTTCCTTTTTTTGGACGGCGTGTACCAAATAGCTTGAAGCTTGGTGACCAGAGGTAATCAGGCACGAGTACGCCAAAAATAATCCGCAAAGCTCACCATTTTCACTCCTGGACCACTTACAGGCGGTTCAAAGATAGAAACCGGCCTCACAATATTAGTTCATAAAAATGACGGGTTTTTTCGTTGTAAGTTTTATTTATTATTATTTATTTGACTAGTGACCCTTCGGGTCCCTAGCCCGGGGCAGCCACTTGACTTGAAGGCTGCAAACCCTCTGCTTTAGCGTCGAATTCACTAAGGTGTATCGCGCGCGTGTGCGCGTATGCTGCTACTCAACTATCCCACACTCACACTGTCTGTATCCCAGCTACACATACGCACGCGGAGGAACAATAAATTTCACTTCCTAATGTAGGGTACAAGCTCCTAAACATGCTTGTGAAAGCAACGTGAATTGACCAGTTCATCTACAACCATGGGGCCAGCGCCGTTTCAAAGACCGAATACCACGATGGCAGTAGTATAGTTGTCCTTTTTGAAAAACGGTCAAGCAAGCAAATAAACATGACGTCAAAAAGCCTTTTAACTGCTCAATGTTTTCAATTCTCCAATCATGCTGCGCTCATAGGTGGCGACACGCAAAATCGGTACGTATCATTTGCGTCCTCGCAGTGAGCAGGCTTCGTCGTCCACCCCCATCTAATATTCGTTTGGCTTTGCCAAACGATGGGTCGGCTACACCGGCCACACTCCATTCACCAGGCGTAGTATTCATTCGGCTCTGCCGAACAATGGGCCGGCTTCGCCGGCCACCCTCCGTGGAGTATTCGTTCGGCTTCGCCAAACGATGGGCCGGCTTCGCCGACCCACCTCCAATCATCACGCGTAGTATTCGTTCGGCTTCGCCGACCCACCTCCATTCACCACGCATAGTATTCATTCGGCTCTGCCGAACGAAGGGCCGGCTTCGCCGGCCACCCTCCGTGTAGTATTCGTTCGGCTTAGCCGAACTATGGGCCGGCTTCGCCGACTCACCTCCAATCACCACGCGTAGTATTCGTTTGGCTCCGCCAAACGATGGGCCGACTTCGCCTGCTACCCTCCGTATAGTATTCGTTCGGCTTCGGCGTATCATGGGCCGGCTTCGCCGACCCACCTACATTCACCACGCGTAGTATTCATTCGGCTCTGCCGAACAAAGGGCCGGCTTCGCCGGCCACCCTCCGTGTAGTATTCGTTCGGCTTCGCCGAAAGATGGGCCGGCTTCGCCGACCCACCTCCATTCACCACGCATGTGTATTCGTTCCCTTTGTGTCGTATTCGTTAGGCTTCGCCAAACGATGGGCCGGCTTCGCCGACCCACCTCCAATCACCACGCGTAGTAATCGTTCGGCTTCGCCGAACGATGGGCCGGCTTCGCCGGCCACCCTCCGTGTAGTACTCGTTCGGCTTCGCCGAACGATGTGCCGGCTTCGCCGACCCACCTTCATTCACCACGCGCAGTATTCATTCGGCTCCTCCGAACGATGGGCCGGCTTCGCCTACCCACCTCCAATCACCACGCATAGTATTCATTCGGCCTCGCCGACCAACCTCCATTCACCACTCGTAGTATTCATTCGGCTCCGCCGAACGATGGGCCGACTTCGCCTGCTACCCTCCGTATAGTATTCGTTCGGCTTCGCCGAGCGCGACCGGCTTCGCCGACCCACCTCCAACCACCAAGCGTAGTATTCATTTGGCTCCGCTAAACGATGGGCCGGCTTCGTCGACCCACCTCCAATCACCACGCGTAGTATTCGTTTGGCTCCGCCAAACGATGGGCCGACTTCGCCTGCTACCCTCCGTATAGTATTCGTTCGGCTTCGCCGAACCATGACCCGGCTTCGCCGACCTACCTCCAATCACCAAGCGTAGCATTCATTTGGCTCCGCCAAACGATGGGCCGGCTTCGTCGACCCATCTCCAATCACTACGCGTAGTATTCGTTCGGCTTCGCCGACCCACCTCCAATCACCACGCGTAGTATTCGTTTGGCTCCGCCAAGCGATGGTCCGACTTCGCCTTCTACCCTCCGTATAATATTCGTTCGGCTTCGAAGTATCATGGGCCGGCTTCGCCGACCCACCTCCAATCACCACGCGTAGTATTCGTTTGGCTCCGCCAAACGATGGGCCGACTTCGCCTTCTACCCTCCGTATAATATTCGTTCGGCTTCGACGTATCATGGGCCGGCTTCGCCGACCCACCTCCATTCACCACGCGTAGTATTCGTTCGGCTTCGCCGAACGATGGGCCGGCTTCGCCGACCAACCTCCATTCACCACGCGTGTAGTATTTGTTCGGCTTCGCCGAACGATGGGCCGGCTTTGCCGACCCACCTCCAATCACCGCGCGTAGTAATCATTCGGCTTCGCCGACCAATCTCCATTCACCACTCGTAGTATTCATTCGGCTCCGCCAAACGATGGACCGGCTTCGCCGGCCACCCTCCGTGTAGTACTCGTTCGGCTTCGCCGAACGATGGGCCGGCTTCGCCGACCCACCTTCATTCACCACGCGCAGTATTCATTCGGCTCCGCCGAACGATGGGCCGGCTTCGCCTACCCACCTCCAATCACCACGCGTAGTATTCATTCGGCTCTGCCAAACGAAGGGCCGGCTTCGCCGGCCACCCTCCGTGTAGTATTCGTTTGGCTTCGCCGAACGATGGGCCGGCTTCGCCGACCCACCTCCAATCACCACGCGTAGTATTCGTTTGGCTCCGCCGAACGATGGGCCGACTTTGCCTGCTACCCTCCGTATAGTATTCGTTCGGCTTCGACGTATCATGGGCCGGCTTCGCCGACCCACCTTCAATCAACACGCGTAGTATTCGTTTGGCTCCGCCAAACGATGGGCCGACTTCGCCTGCTACCCTCCGTATAGTATTCGTTCGGCTTCGACGAACGATGGGCCGGCTTCGCCGACCCACCTCCAATCACCACGCATGTGTATTCGTTCCCTTTGTGTCGTATTCGTTAGGCTTCGCCAAACGATGGGCCGGCTTCGCCGACCCACCTCCAATCACCACGCGTAGTAATCGTTCGGCTTCGCCGAACGATGGGCCGGCTTCGCGGGCCACCCTCCGTGTAGTACTCGTTCGGCTTCGCCGAACGATGTGCCGGCTTCGCCGACCCACCTTCATTCACCACGCGCAGTATTCATTCGGCTCCTCCGAACGATGGGCCGGCTTCGCCTACCCACCTCCAATCACCACGCATAGTATTCGTTCGGCCTCGCCGACCAACCTCCATTCACCACTCGTAGTATTCATTCGGCTCCGCCGAACGATGGGCCGACTTCGCCTGCTACCCTCCGTATAGTATTCGTTCGGCTTCGCCGAGCCATGACCCGGCTTCGCCGACCTACCTCCAACCACCAAGCGTAGTATTCATTTGGCTCCGCTAAACGATGGGCCGGCTTCGTCGACCCACCTCCAATCACCACGCGTAGTATTCGTTTGGCTCCGCCAAACGATGGGCCGACTTCGCCTGCTACCCTCCGTATAGTATTCGTTCGGCTTCGCCGAACCATGACCCGGCTTCGCCGACCTACCTCCAATCACCAAGCGTAGCATTCATTTGGCTCCGCCAAACGATGGGCCGGCTTCGTCGACCCACCTCCAATCACTACGCGTAGTATTCGTTCGGCTTCGCCGACCCACCTCCAATCACCACGCGTAGTATTCGTTTGGCTCCGCCAAACGATGGGCCGACTTCGCCTTCTACCCTCCGTATAATATTCGTTCGGCTTCGAAGTATCATGGGCCGGCTTCGCCGACCCACCTCCAATCACCACGCGTAGTATTCGTTTGGCTCCGCCAAACGATGGGCCGACTTCGCCTTCTACCCTCCGTATAATATTCGTTCGGCTTCGACGTATCATGGGCCGGCTTCGCCGACCCACCTCCATTCACCACGCGTAGTATTCGTTCGGCTTCGCCGAACGATGGGCCGGCTTCGCCGACCAACCTCCATTCACCACGCGTGTAGTATTCGTTCGGCTTCGCCGAACGATGGGCCGGCTTTGCCGGCCACCCTTTGTGTCGTATTCGTTCGGCTTCGCCGAACGATGGGCCGGCTTCGCCGACCCACCTCCAATCACCGCGCGTAGTAATCATTCGGCTTCGCCGACCAATCTCCATTCACCACTCGTAGTATTCATTCGGCTCCGCCAAACGATGGACCGGCTTCGCCGGCCACCCTCCGTGTAGTACTCGTTCGGCTTCGCCGAACGATGGGCCGGCTTCGCCGACCCACCTTCATTCACCACGCGCAGTATTCATTCGGCTCCGCCGAACGATGGGCCGGCTTCGCCTACCCACCTCCAATCACCACGCGTAGTATTCATTCGGCTCTGCCAAACGAAGGGCCGGCTTCGCCGGCCACCCTCCGTGTAGTATTCGTTCGGCTTCGCCGAACGATAGGCCGGCTTCGCCGACCCACCTCCAATCACCACGCGTAGTATTCGTTTGGCTCCGCCAAACGATGGGCCGACTTTGCCTGCTACCCTCCGTATAGTATTCGTTCGGCTTCGACGTATCATGGGCCGGCTTCGCCGACCCACCTTCAATCAACACGCGTAGTATTCGTTCGGCTTCGCCGAACGATGGGCCGGCTTCGCCGACCAACCTCCATTCACCACGCGTGTAGTATTCGTTCGGCTTCGCCGAACGATGGGCCGGCTTTGCCGGCCACCCTTTGTGTCGTATTCGTTCGGCTTCGCCGAACGATGGGCCGGCTTTGCCGACCCACCTCCAATCACCGCGCGTAGTAATCATTCGGCTTCGCCGACCAATCTCCATTCACCACTCGTAGTATTCATTCGGCTCCGCCAAACGATGGACCGGCTTCGCCGGCCACCCTCCGTGTAGTACTCGTTCGGCTTCGCCGAACGATGGGCCGGCTTCGCCGACCCACCTTCATTCACCACGCGCAGTATTCATTCGGCTCCGCCGAACGATGGGCCGGCTTCGCCTACCCACCTCCAATCACCACGCGTAGTATTCATTCGGCTCGGCCAAACGAAGGGCCGGCTTCGCCGGCCACCCTCCGTGTAGTATTCGTTCGGCTTCGCCGAACGATGGGCCGGCTTCGCCGACCCACCTCCAATCACCACGCGTAGTATTCGTTTGGCTCCGCCAAACGATGGGCCGACTTTGCCTGCTACCCTCCGTATAGTATTCGTTCGGCTTCGACGTATCATGGGCCGGCTTCGCCGACCCACCTTCAATCAACACGCGTAGTATTCGTTTGGCTCCGCCAAACGATGGGCCGACTTCGCCTGCTACCCTCCGTATAGTATTCGTTCGGCTTCGACGAACGATGGGCCGGCTTCGCCGACCCACCTCCAATCACCACGCGTAGTATTCATTCGGCTCCGCCGAACGATGGGCCGGCTTCGCCGAACCCACCTCCATTCACCACGCGTAGTATTCGTTCGGCTTTGCCGAACGATGGGCCGGCTTCGCCGGCCACCCTTCGTGTAGTATTCGTTCGGCTTCGCCGAACGATAGGCCGGCTCCGCCGACCCACCTCCAATCACCACGCGTAGTATTCGTTTGGCTCCGCCAAACCATGGGCCGACTTTGCCTGCTACCCTCCGTATAGTATTCGTTCGGCTTCGACGTATCATGGGCCGGCTTCGCCGACCCACCTCCAATCAACACGCGTAGTATTCATTCGGCTCCGCCAAACGATGGGCCGGCTTCGCCGACCCACCTCCAATCACAACGCGTAGTATTCGTTCGGCTTCGCCGACCCACCTCCATTCACCACACGTAGTATTCATTCGGCTCTGCCGAACAATGGGCCGGCTTCGCCGGCCACCCTCCGTGTAGTATTCGTTCGGCTTCGCCGAACGATGGGCCGGCTTTGCCGACCCACCTCCATTCACCACGCGTAGTATTCGTTCGGCTTCGCCGAACGATAGGCCGGCTCCGACGGCCCACCTCCATTCACCTCGCGTAGTATTCGTTCGGCTTCGCCGACCCACCTCCATTCACCACACGTAGTATTCATTCGGCTCTGCCGAACAATGGGCCGGCTTCGCCGGCCACCCTCCGTGTAGTATTCGTTCGGCTTCGCCAAACGATGGGCCGGCTTCGCCGACCCACCTCCAATCATCACGCGTAGTATTCGTTCGGCTTCGCCGACCCACCTCCATTCACCACGCGTACTATTCATTCGGCTCTGCCGAACGATGGGCCGGCTTCGCCGACCCACCTCCAATCACCACGCGTAGTATTCGTTCGGCTTCGCCGAACGATACCCTTCGAATTCCTTTTCGACGCTTCGAAAGGCTTCGAATTTACCCTTTTTGACGCCCTTTTTGGGCCTTTTGATTCAAAAATTTCTCCCAGGATTCGAAACTTGCCTCGATTTGGTTTCTGATTTGGGATTGTTCATAGCACTCCGCATCTCTAGGTACCAGGTTTGATGGGGGTTTATAAAGTGGTTTCATTGAAAAATGCTCTCCGAAATTACCCTTTTTGACGCCCTGAGGGGGGCCTTTTGATTCAAAAATTTCTCCCAGGATTCGAAACTTGCCTCGATTTGGTTTCTGATTTGGGATTGTTCACAGCACTCCCCATCTCTACGTATCAGGTTTGATGGGGGTTCATAAAGGGGTTTCATTGAAAAATGCTCTCCGAAATTACCCTTTTTGACGCCCTGAGGGGGGCCTTTTGATTCGAAAATTTCTCCTAGGATTCGAAACTTGCCTCGATTTGGTTTCTGATTTGGGATTGTTCATAGCACTCCCCATCTCTAGGTACCAGGTTTGATGGGGGTTTATAAAGGGGTTTCATTGAAAAATGCTCTCCGAACCTACCATTTTTGACGCCCTGAGGGGGGCCCTTTGATTCAAAAATTTCTCTCAGGATTCGAAACTTGCCTCGATTTGGTTTCTGATTTGGGATTGTTCATAGCACTCCCCATCTCTAGGTATCAGGTTTGATGGGGGTTCATAAAGGGGTTTAATTGAAAAATGCTCTCCGAAATTACCCTTTTTGACGCCCTGAGGGGGGCCTTTTGATTCGAAAATTTCTCCTAGGATTCGAAACTTGCCTCGATTTGGTTTCTGATTTGGGATTGTTCATAGCACTCCCCATCTCTAGGTACCAGGTTTGATGGGGGTTTATAAAGGGGTTTCATTGAAAAATGCTCTCCGAACCTACCATTTTTGACGCCCTGAGGGGGGCCTTTTGATTCGAAAATTTCTCCTAGGATTCGAAACTTGCCTCGATTTGGTTTCTGATTTGGGATTGTTCATAGCACTCCCCATCTCTAGGTATCAGGTTTGATGGGGGTTCATAAAGGGGTTTCATTGAAAAATGCTCTCCGAAATTACCCTTTTTGACGCCCTGAGGGGGACCTTTTGATTCGAAATTTTCTCCTAGGATTCCAAACTTGCCTTGATTGGGTTTATGATTTGGGATTGTTCATAGCACTCCCCATCTCTAGGTACCAGGTTTGATGGGGGTTTATAAAGGGGTTTCATTGAAAAATGCTCTCCGAAATTACCCTTTTTGACGCCCTGAGGGGGCCTTTTGATTCGAAAATTTCTCCCTGGATTCGAGACTTGCCTCGATTGGGTTTCTGATTTGGGATTGTTCATAGCACTCCCCATCTCTAGGTACCAGGTTTGATGGGGGTTTATAAAGGGGTTTCATTGAAAAATGCTCTCCGAAATTACCCTTTTTGACGCCCTGAGGGGGGCCTTTTGATTCGAAAATTTCTCCCTGGATTCGAGACTTGCCTCGATTGGATTTCTGATTTGGCATTGTTCATAGCACTCCCCATCTCTAGGTACCAGGTTTGATGGGGGTTTATAAAGGGGTTTCATTGAAAAATGCTCTCCGAAATTACCCTTTTTGACGCCCTGAGGGGGACCTTTTGATTCGAAATTTTCTCCTAGGATTCCAAACTTGCCTTGATTGGCTTCTGATTTGGGATTGTTCATAGCACTCCCCATCTCTAGGTATCAGGTTTGATGGGGGTTCATAAAGGGGTTTCATTGAAAAATGCTCTCCGAAATTACCCTTTTTGACGCCCTGAGGGGGGCCTTTTGATTCGAAAATTTCTCCCTGGATTCGAGACTTGCCTCGATTGGGTTTCTGATTTGGGATTGTTCATAGCACTCCCCATCTCTAGGTACCAGGTTTGATGGGAGTTTGAAAAGGGGTTTCACTGAAAAATGCTCTCCGAAATTACCCTTTTTGACGCCCTGAGGGGGACCTTTTGATTCGAAATTTTCTCCTAGGATTCCAAACTTGCCTTGATTGGGTTTATGATTTGGGATTGTTCATAGCACTCCCCATCTCTAGGTACCAGGTTTGATGGGGGTTTATAAAGGGGTTTCATTGAAAAATGCTCTCCGAAATTACCCTTTTTGACGCCCTGAGGGGGGCCTTTTGATTCGAAAATTTCTCCCTGGATTAGAGACTTGCCTCGATTGGGTTTCTGATTTGGGATTGTTCATAGCACTCCCCATCTCTAGGTACCAGGTTTGATGGGGGTTTATAAAGGGGTTTCATTGAAAAATGCTCTCCGAAATTACCCTTTTTGACGCCCTGAGGGGGGCCTTTTGATTCGAAAATTTCTCCCTGGATTCGAGACTTGCCTCGATTGGATTTCTGATTTGGCATTGTTCATAGCACTCCCCATCTCTAGGTACCAGGTTTGATGGGGGTTTATAAAGGGTTTCATTGAAAAATGCTCTCCGAAATTACCCTTTTTGACGCCCTGAGGGGACCTTTTGATTCGAAATTTTCTCTCCTAGGATTCCAAACTTGCCTTGATTGGGTTTATGATTTGGGATTGTTCATAGCACTCCCCATCTCTAGGTACCAGGTTTGATGGGGGTTTATAAAGGGTTTCATTGAAAATGCTCTCCGAAATTACCCTTTTTGACGCCCTGAGGGGGGCCTTTTGATTCCAAAATTTCTCCCTGGATTCGAGACTTGCCTCGATTGGATTTCTGATTTGGGATTGTTCATAGCACTCCCCATCTCTAGGTACCAGGTTTGATGGGGGTTTATAAAGGGGTTTCATTGAAAAATGCTCTCCGAAATTACCCTTTTTTGACGCCCTGAGGGGGCCTTTGATTCGAAAATTTCTCCCTGGATTCGAGACTTGCCTCGATTGGATTTCTGATTTGGCATTGTTCATAGCACTCCCCATCTCTAGGTACCAGGTTTTATGGCGGTTTATAAAGAGGTTTCATTGAAAAATGCTCTCCGTAATTCCCCCTTTTGCCGCCCAGACGGGGGCCTTTTGATTCGAAAATTTCTCCCTGGATTCGAGACTTGCCTCGATTGGATTTCTGATTTGGGATTGTTCATAGCACTCCCCATCTCTAGGTACCAGGTTTGATGGGGGTTTATAAAGGGGTTTCATTGAAAAATGCTCTCCGAAATTACCCTTTTTGACGCCCTGAGGGGGACCTTTTGATTCGAAATTTTCTCCTTGGATTCCAAACTTGCCTTGATTGGGTTTATGATTTGGGATTGTTCATAGCACTCCCCATCTCTAGGTACCAGGTTTGATGGGAGTTTGAAAAGGGGTTTCACTGAAAAATGCTCTCCGAAATTACCCTTTTTGACGCCCTGAGGGGGCCTTTTGATTCGAAAATTTCTCCCTGGATTCGAGACTTGCCTCGATTGGGTTTCTGATTTGGGATTGTTCATAGCACTCCCCATCTCTAGGTACCAGGTTTGATGGGGGTTTATAAAGGGGTTTCATTGAAAAATGCTCTCCGAAATTACCCTTTTTGACGCCCTGAGGGGGACCTTTTGATTCGAAATTTTCTCCTAGGATTCCAAACTTGCCTTGATTGGGTTTATGATTTGGGATTGTTCATAGCACTCCCCATCTCTAGGTACCAGGTTTGATGGGGGTTTATAAAGGGGTTTCATTGAAAAATGCTCTCCGAAATTACCCTTTTTGACGCCCTGAGGGGGGCCTTTTGATTCGAAAATTTCTCCCTGGATTCGAGACTTGCCTCGATTGGATTTCTGATTTGGGATTGTTCATAGCACTCCCCATCTCTAGGTACCAGGTTTGATGGGGGTTTATAAAGGAGTTTCATTGAAAAATGCTCTCCGAAATTACCCTTTTTGACGCCCTGAGGGGGGCCTTTTGATTCGAAAATTTCTCCCTGGATTCGAGACTTGCCTCGATTTGGTTTCTGATTTGGGATTGTTCATAGCACTCTCCATCTCTAGGTACCAGGTTTGATGGGGGTTTATAAAGGGGTTTCATTGAAAAATGCTCTCCGAACCTACCATTTTTGACGCCCTGAGGGGGGCCTTTTGATTCGAAAATTTCTCCTAGGATTCGAAACTTGCCTCGATTTGGTTTCTGATTTGGGATTGTTCATAGCACTCCCCATCTCTAGGTACCAGGTTTGATGGGGGTTTATAAAGGGGTTTCATTGAAAAATGCTCTCCGAAATTACCCTTTTTGACGCCCTGAGGGGGGCCTTTTGATTCGAAAATTTCTCCCTGGATTCGAGACTTGCCTCGATTGGATTTCTGATTTGGGATTGTTCATAGCACTCCCCATCTCTAGGTACCAGGTTTGATGGGGGTTTATAAAGGGGTTTCATTGAAAAATGCTCTCCGAAATTACCCTTTTTGACGCCCTGAGGGGGGCCTTTTGATTCGAAAATTTCTCCCTGGATTCGAGACTTGCCTCGATTTGGTTTCTGATTTGGGATTGTTCATAGCACTCCCCATCTCTAGGTATCAGGTTTGATGGGGGTTTATAGAGGGGTTTCATTGAAAAATGCTCTCCGAAATTACCCTTTTTGACGCCCTGAGGGGGACCTTTTGATTCGAAATTTTCTCCTTGGATTCCAAACTTGCCTTGATTGGGTTTATGATTTGGGATTGTTCATAGCACTCCCCATCTCTAGGTACCAGGTTTGATGGGGGTTTATAAAGGGGTTTCATTGAAAAATGCTCTCCGAAATTACCCTTTTTGACGCCCTGAGGGGGCCTTTTGATTCGAAAATTTCTCCCTGGATTCGAGACTTGCCTCGATTGGGTTTCTGATTTGGGATTGTTCATAGCACTCCCCATCTCTAGGTACCAGGTTTGATGGGGGTTTATAAAGGGGTTTCACTGAAAAATGCTCTCCGAAATTACCCTTTTTGACGCCCTGAGGGGGACCTTTTGATTCGAAATTTTCTCCTAGGATTCCAAACTTGCCTTGATTTGGTTTCTGATTTGGAATTGTTCATAGCACTCCCCATCTCTAGGTATCAGGTTTGATGGGGGTTTATAAAGGGGTTTCCTTGAAAAATGCTCTCCGAAATTACCCTTTTTGACGCCTGAGGAGAACCTTTTGATTCGAACATTGCTCCCAGGATTCGACAGCATTCACAATGAAAATGCACTTAAATACAAAATGAAAATGCACCTAAACACAAAAATCGAAAAAAAAGCAATAAGCAAAAAAAAAAGCAGGACGAAGCAGTGGTGAAGGCGCTGAATAACGCGCTCCAATCGGCTCCTCTTCGAAGCTGCCCCACCACCATGCAGGCGCTGTGCTGAACGCTCGTAGCCCCATATAGCCCCATAGTCAACATTATTTTTCTTGCCCTTGCGATTCTTTATATATAGGATTTCGTCACAAAAGGCGATGCGTAGTAGAACATAAGACATGGGGCGATACCAAACGTCAATCAAATAGTAATCAAAAACACAAAAGTTTCTTCCCTGCTAAGCGTTTGAAAGCACGAAAACCGAGTGGGTGAGGGTGGGACCCCACCTTCAAAGAAATGAAGCTGGCCGACCGAACCGTTGTTTTAGGAGTACCAAAAGAGATTTTGAGTGAGCTTCCCCGTGTCCTAGAAATTACCAACCGATAGAACTTTGACGATCTAGTCTTTATAATACCAGAAAGTATTTTGAAAGCCATACTGACGTCACTTTGTTGACGACGAGACTGAAGAGTGTGCAGTTTGAGCTTCTGATTCCTAGTTTTAGAACTGGGCAAGCTTCGAAAGGAGCAAGAAAACGCTTTTATGAATGTCCTCCGGGTAAAATATCTTGAACCTTCTCTAGCAAAGCAATGTCTTGCTTTCTAGTCGGACAAAAGACTGAGCTCCAACATTCCACAATAGGCCCAACGTACGTCCTGTAGGCTCTAACGGGCAGAAACTCGTCCGGTAACGTCAAACCCTTAAAATTTGTAATATACGTGACATAGCTTTCTTATGCAGAAACTTCCAGTGCTCAGAGAAATCTAATCTGTCGGTATAATGAAAACCAAGGTCTTTGACACTGGAGACAAAGTCCAGAGCACGGCTACCAAGCCTATGAGTGGAGGGAACAGAGTACCCACCGATTCTCATGCATACGGTTTTCTCAGGAGCTAAAGGTAATTTCCAAGTATTAGACCAATCCAAAATACCATCCAAGGCAGCTTGAACTTTATCGTGATTGTTTTCGTGAAGTTATTGTTTTCTTGGAGACTCCATATAAATACGTTGCTCTCTAGGACGGTGTAGTCAAAACGTCTGGCTCGGAAGAGGACGATGGTGAGGGAGGGGTGTTTCTGAGCGAGATGCGTGTTCGTACCATGCGCACCATCGATAAGAAGGCGTCACAGGGTGTGCTGAAGTGTCAGTTAACTATGCGGGAGGGCAACAGGAGTACACAGGACATCATGGGACGTGTGCAGGACCGCAATAGAAGTGTGTAGGATGTCATGGAATGTGAGCAGGACCTCAGTAGGAGTGTGCAGGACATCATGAGACGTGTGCAGGACCGCAGTAGAGGTGTGCAGGACATCATGTGACGTGTGCAGGAGTCCAGTAGGGGTGTGCAGGACATAATGGGACGTGTGCAGGACCGCAGTAGGGGTGTGCAGGATGTTATGGAATGCGTTCAGGACCTCAGTAGGAGTGTGCAGGACATCATGGGACGCGCGCAGGGCCCAGTAGTGGTGTGCAAGACGTCATGGAATGTATGCTGGACGTCGTAGAATGCGTGTAGGAACTCAGTAGTAACGTGCAGGACATCATTGAACGTGCGCAGGACCACACCCCTATCTGTTTCGAAAATCTATGAATGGACCCCAGGTTCGTCTTCAGTACCCCACTTACTGTTACAGAGAAGTACATAGCTAGATCTGAGTACATCCATACTAAAGTCCTGCACATGTTCCATAACGTCCTGCACACCCTTACCGAAGCCCGGCACACGTTCCATGACCTCCCGAACATTACTATTAGAGCTTCGCACCTCTGCACACTCCTCCGGAGACCCTCAGTGTCTTGGTATGCAGACTAGTCGCTTCGAATAGTCGAACCGTTTTCATCATAGAAGATATGCCGCTAGTTGAAGCGATTTAATAGAATGAAACAGTGGCCGTATTCATGATACAACGGGAGCCTTCCGGGAAGAATTTTAAAGCCAGCCGATGTATGCGGCAGTCGGACTTTGAACTCTCCCGGGAGGCACCCGTTCATTCATGAATACGGCCACAGGTCGCTTCAACCACATATGAATTACTTCAGTCGCTCGGCGATCGCGACTGAAACTGCCAATGGTTTCAGACCGTCGCGGCTCATTGCAGCGTCTGTTGCCGCGATGAGTTTTCGTAACTGTTGGCAGTCCTGCGACTTGTCGAAGCGATCTGTTATGAAAGGGGTTTTACACGATCTTCGATGTTTTTGTCGCTGCAGTTTATCGATGGTGATTTGGCTGTTCATCGCTTTTTGCTACAAATGATGATTAGCTATTGTTAAGCTCTTCCGCTGGCTAGAAAAAGCTACAGTATCCTCTATTATTATCAAAAGCTAAAATTATGGACAGCCAGCGCGCTAAGTCATTTTGTCATGAGCACTGCATTTGAAGAATGTTTACATAAGGTGCTAATTTGATCGCAGAATGCTTGGCTACGGGCAAGATTGAACCTGCACATTCTCTTTCCGGTGGAATGCCTTATCGCAGTACACTACCGGAGCCGCAGCGGCACGCTCGCCCAGCGGCTCAGCGAAGTGCTTCGGTGATGATTTAGGTCAGCAGCTGAATAAGAGCAACGCCGGGGCTTCTGTGGTGCAGCACTATAAGGCACATCCCCGAAAAGGGAATATTCTGGCTCGATCTGTTCCCTAATTCGTGAGCGGTTTCTCATCTTCAGGAGATCTGACCAGTTTCTTGTTTCGTTACTAACTAGAGCTTCCAACATACATGACCTCTGGAAAGTCCTAAAGGCAGTGTTCACGATAAAAATCGTTTGTCTGTTCTTCCACCTACCTTGAAACCAATTCCATGATGATTCCAATGATGCCTCTGAAATCGTACAAGACTTTCTGGGAACGGAGTTATGGTCAACTGAGCTAAGCAAACATGGTGGACGAGTTGTCTGAGGCTTGTAACTTCCGTCTTTTGCAGCCGATGTGTGCGAGCCGACCTGAGTAAAGAGAGAGCTTGAGAATGACGGGAAGATCGGGGATTTTGATCGTAAACCATATCTCATTTCACGATTTCGGGTTTTCATTTGTTCACACCGGTGGGCGGGCGTTGCGCTTTTGGGGTTTGCCCTGCGCTCAAAGTGGCAAATTCTGGCTCTTTTGGGGCTCTTCCTGGTTCGTTTTCATGCGTTCTTTCGACGTTAACGTTACAGTGGCCACTCCACTACCCATTTCTAGGGGAAACTGAAACACATTTTTTATCGTGAACACTGCCTTCAAGCGACTTGTCGATTTCGATTATTACCAACAGCGGAGCGGTGGGTTCGGGTGAAATAGAACTGGTGATAAGGAGCTTCCGACAAATAAGCGATCGCTCCTCGCTGTTATAATCGGAAACAGCAGTTTAGTTGAAATGAACCAGAGCCCATCTACAGGCCATAAAACGGCCAATGTCTCACCGTCGACTGCGTACCACGCGCTGCGCGACCGCACGTGCGTCGGAAGCAGACGAGTTTTGGCCGCCGCGCGACGTTTCAGCGGCCGCGTGGCGGCCGAAACTCGTCGCGCGGCGGCCAAAACTCGTCTGCTTCCGACGCACGTGCGGTCGCGCAGCGCGTGGTACGCAGTCGACGGTGAGACATTGGCCGTTTTATGGCCTGTACCATTCGTTACAATACTTTTGAATAGTAACAGTACAGAAACAGTGTTGAAATAATTTATTATTCAGACCTAGCGAACATAATAAGGATCTATATATGTGTTGAATAGAGCTATATTTACACCGTATTTCACTGATCCCGTATTAGAAGTATGCTTTGAGTACTTCGTAAGTTGTAGCACTTCTTAGAATGTCCTGAAAACACCTTGCAATCACATCAAGTTTCCTCCAGAACCAAAACCATTTCCTGCTTACAAAAATACAGACGTGAACTTACCTAGAAAATTGACCATTTAGTTGCTCGCAGTGTTCCCGTACAGACGCAGCAAGTCATACCAGTCGCAGTTAGCATGCATGTCATTTCGTCCGTTTCGAAATCACTGCAGTTCATCAGTTCGATATGTTCACAGTGTCCTGAACTGTTTTGTGGCTTTGATCTGTGTTCGTCATTACGTTTTATTCATTACGGGGATAGAAACGCCCATGCAGAGGAATAAGTCTTAACCAGTGAATCAGGCTTACCACTCTCGACAACAGCCGAGGAAATGTCTCTTTTCGATCGCTCAACCTCAACGGCAGCGTGAAAGTCTCGTGTTGAGAGATCTCTTGGAATAGTAGCCTGCCATGCCATTTGTGGATTCTCGAATGGATCGCGAGGTATTCTGAAGCTGGCGTGAATAGAACAATGACCGAATCGACTCAGAATGAGATTGAAACTCACTCTCGCATCACGTTCTCGAATGATCTTTCGCAACACTTTCAGTGTATCAGCTCGACCTTGTACTAGGAAGTCGTTAAGGGAGTGCACGAATGCCATCCATGTTGTCATAAGAAGCAAGACTCGTCGATTCATCTGGAAATGGTACAAATACGCAAAAAGTAATGGCGTATCAAGAAAGATATCGGAGTCCACGAAAGTGCAGAGGCTTCTTACTGGATAGATGCACGTACTTCATGTGTACCGGAAAGACGTGTGGTCGTACATACAGTGCCAATCAATAAATCGGGTTCGCCACAGAAGTATCATCGATTAACATCATAAAAATCAGCCATATTATTAAAACCCTTTATGACTGTCTGTAATCCACCCTTGGATAGGAGCATGCCAGCAGATCATTCAACACAGGTCTATAGCCTCTTCCAGGCTTCCGCCATAGTCGGCCGAGGACCGGACTGAACCGTTCTCTCCCTTCCCTAGTGGTCGGTTGCACGCCAATCGATTCGGCAGGCGCACTCGAGCGCACTGCGGACGAGGTACAAATGTTTTCTGGTCAAATCTGGCACGCTTTCTCCGAATCTGGAATCGGATTCCACTGAAGACATCTGAGAAAAAAGTCACAGTTTATTATCAAAAATTGCTTCTTTCAGAGGCAGTGGTTATGGTGAAAAAAGTGTTCGAAATTCCAATAGGAATGGGTAGTGGAGGGACACTCTGTGACGTTAACGTCGAAAGAACGCATGAAAACGAGCCACAAAGAGCCCGAAAAGAGCCCGAAGTTGCCACTCTGAGCGCAAGGCCAACCCCAAAAGCGCATTGCCCGCCCCTCGACGTGAACGAATGAAAGCTTGAAATCGTGAGTTGAGCGATGGTTTCCGCTTATTGTCCCCCTTCCCCAAGCTGTCGCAACCCAACACCCATTGGTCATTGATTTATCAAAAGTCGGCTGGCCAAAACTCGTCGTTTTCAACAGTTTCCTGTTCTTCGAAAGCAGGAATAGGGCCAAAAATATTCACCTCTGTCGAAAGGTTACGGAGAAGCTTGTTATCTCCACTGGTTATCTGATCAGAGATACCTTACGCCGCCCTTGAGTGGCAGGTCTGCTCCCCCAACTTGCGAAGTGCGAGACCACCTCGCGACTAGCCGGTTTGCATCATCGTATTCACTGCGGCTTTGTTTCCACGTTGATCATGCTCGGGGGGAGGCCATGGGAACAACCGTGAAGCGAACTTCCCTTGTTTTCCCCCGAGTCGACTGTTTCGAACGCCTTATCGTTGTGTATAATTCGAGGGTAGAGGGGCGAGACGTCCCTTTCCGGGGGGACGCCTCGCTCCTCTCCCCTCGACCGAGTGATAAGGATTAAATCAGGTCTATTGTCCTCGGGAACTTCCCCACAAATATATGAGTAAAGTATGTCCAAATAAGACTGTTCTCCCATGCGATCGGCGCGGCTGTCGCAAACCATTATTTCGGATGAGCCTTTCCATGGCTACAAACCGCAGATCGAGATATTAGTCAACATTCGTTCAGTATTTTTGCTAATCGATTTCCAAGTTCAAAAAAAAAGCGTTTGCGATGACCGTTCGACACGCGCGCCGACCGCGTGGGAGGACACTCTTTTAAATGGACTTTATGTACGACGTCTCGGCAGCTCGCTTTCTTTACCTCAGTTCAGATTACTGGCTTTTTGATCAGATACGAAGTAATCCATATTTGTGCTGCGAAAGCAGTAGCTGTTTCTCTTATCAGGTTGTGTTTCTGTGTTTGAATTTTTTTCGCGGTACTATATATTTTCCGTGTGCCTTCGGTCACGCCACATTAAATAAATAATTCTTCAGACAACGATGTTAATGTGATGGTTAAGCAATTTTTCCGGGATGTTCATAATGCAGTATTTTTCAATGAAACCGAAATGCTAGCACAAGAAGATGAGAAGAATAATTTTTGAATCAGGTGAGGAAATGCTCATATACTACATGGATTCACGCGATAGAAACTGTAAATCCAGTAAGATTGGAAAAAGCAAGTTAAAATGTGAATGAGAAACCACGTGGATAAACCAATCGAACAAATGCAGAAAGAACAATTTTTCAAGAAGATGCATTGCGGGAATCGAACCCGCAACCCAGCATCCCTTCATAGTTTTGCATTCCCTATCGTTATCCTCTCGGCCATCCCCGCACAGTCGTTATGGCAACTTCAATCAAGGGATACGAGGAATGGAATGCACACTGGGCTTGGAAACGGCTTATATCTCACGAATGGGCCAGAATCAAACCGTCAAACTTTGTCAACAAGGGCAATTTTATTGTAACTAAATGTGTGCCAAGCATATGAACTCACTTCAGTTGCTCCGAGTAGGGGGTTACAGGTAGTTTCGAACGATTTTTTTTCTGGAATATCGGAAGGCCCTTAAGAAAAACCGAACATAGATTATTGTTACTCCATCCATCTCCCACAACTCTCAGAAGAACTTTTTTCAAGACGTCTCCTCCCCGGGGGGGGGGTCGTCCCTTGTAAGTTGAAAATTCGATGCTAGCATGAATGCCAGGGTAGAGCGGCGGTAGCGCACTTCTGGGCCGACACTGTACAGGCCTAATCGGGACAACTTCGACCCGCAGATGGCCACAACTGCTGATGCAGCGCGCAGCTCAAAAATAGAAAAATCACGGGTAATATAGCTTGGACCATGAGGTCCCGACACGATTTTCTTCGAGCGGGGTACTACGAAATCCGTTGTCGGCAGCTGCAGACCGGTATTTCATTTTAGTCTAGATAGCATACGTACGATCTTGACAGACTGTAGCTAGTCGTTACATTCACATGGAAACGGTTGCTTCCCTGCTTTGACCAAAAGCAGGTGCAACAACTCGTTGGGTTCAAAAACTTTTGCACCGACTGCACCGACTTCCTCCTACATTGGGCCTGATGTTAAAGGCAGTGTTCACGACGAAAAAGTTTCTTCTTCTTTCTCCGCAGAGGAATAAGCTTTGTGTCCCTCTAAGACGAGTAAAGAGGGAAGTACGAAAAAACGGCTAGGTTGGGGGTGAAATCTCGTGTATCATCCGACCTACCCCCCCCCCCAAACACAGGCCATATAACAGTTGCCCACTCAAAAGGAACAGATTCCGAAATTCTGAATACTCTTTAACCCGAAATATTCTAGCTTTCAAAGAATGTGCATTGACACCACCTAATTTCTAAAGAATTTTTGGTAGAGGAAACTGAAAGTAAAGACACTCACCTAACCATAAGAGGCTTGAAGCATAAAGTCATTGCGCTATTTCGGGCATTTCGGTTTTCGAATTCATGGAGTGTACTAGACACACCCAGCAGGCGTGAGTGTCTATTCTAGGAAACCTTTAAAATAGTTTTTTTCTGATTGAGACTTTTCAGGGGACTTCTTCCTATGATCGTCTGCTTCGTTGACTTACCTTAGCAACATCATCGAGAACTGGAAGACGACTCTTTTCATCGTGATCTCTGCCTCTGAAGAATGCTAGCCCAGTTTAAAGGCACAGGACACCCAAAAAATTAATTTTCAGATTTCATGCTTATCAAGGAGAGAGCCACACGCTGATTACAGTGGTATCTCTGAAATCGACCAAGACCCTCTTTGAACAGAGTTATGGCTCATCAAAGATGCCTGTCTTTTGAGGGTGAAAATTGGTGGACGAGTTGTCTCAGGCCTGTATTTTTCTTTAATCGCTATCGTTGGGCGAGAGCGAGCCAGGAGATAGAAACGGTCTGGCAATGGACTGAAGAACAACCACTTGTTGGAATTCATTCATCTATAGAGCCGCTATCGAGTTCGAAAATCTGTTAGGGGGTCGGGCCTGTGGTGGTGAGCGAAGGGGGTCGGGCCTGTGGTGGTCGCTTATATCTTGCTTATTCGGAAGAATTGAGATCTCGCATTCGGCACGTATCATCAAGGAAGGGTCTTCTACACAATTACATGGAAATCTCAAAATTCATATCTGGGGGTGTACTGTGCCTTTAACGAAACCGAGAAAGAAACCGAGGAATCGCAAAAAGAGAGTTTAATAACACTGATTATTCGATTCCCCCTACTATAGTATTGGACTCCGTGAATGCAACATTTGCAACAACACCTGAGGCCGGCCACGTTTAAAGGCAGTATTCACGATAGAAAATGTGTTTCAGTTTCCACTAGGAATGGGTAGTGGAGGGGCACACTGTAACGCTGACGTCGAAAGAACGCACGAAAACGAGCCAGGAAAAGCTCCAAAAGAGCCCGAAGCTGCCACTTCGAGCGCAAGGCAAACCCCAAAAGCGCAACACCCACCGACGTGGACAAATGAATGCTCGAGAGCGTGAAATGAGCGATGATTTCCAATCATTAGCCCCGTTCTTCCCTTCATTTTCAACTTCTCTCTTTACTCAGGTCAGCTCCCATACATCGGCGGCAGAAGACGGAAGTTACAAGCCTCAGGAAACTCGTCCACCATGCTTCTCTAGCTCAATTTTCAAGGGACCATAACTCCGTTCCCAGAAGGTCGTGTACGATTCCAAAGGCACCGTTAGAATCAGCGTGGGACCGTATTTAAGATAGGCAAAAAATCAGGAAAACGATTTTTATCGCGAACACTAACTTTAAGCTGAGTTGAACCCACGTCTGGTAACCATTACGGTTGCGGTAGGTTACGGTAGAAGATTGTCTTACCGGAAACTCGGATTTGGTTCAAAACATCGCTGTGAGGTTACTTTGTGGACTGAGCACGAACTTGAGGTCCATTTTTCGCGTTCAAAATTAATTAGGTAAATTTCGCCTCCTAGGTGGCACAATACATTTCAAGGATGTGTGTTGTAACATTAAAGTGTTAACGCATAAACGGTTTTTTTCGAAATTTAACGGTTAGCGTTAACGAAAAAGTCTTGAAATAGTTGAGTTTGTTAGTTGTAGTGGAATTATGGTCCTGATTGATATGGGACCTCTGATAATTTATTGATTTTTGCAGTGATCGGGTAATGTTTTTAAACTCTTAGGCGAAATGATAAATTTCGAGGTTAACGCGTCCTTTTTTTCAAAAATTAACGATTAACGCTCAACGAGAAAATTTTCCATTAATGCTTACCCCTGATACCTACCGTATCCTGCAGTCATTCTCAAGGTATTGCCACAGAGACCCCAGATTCATTTTCAGCACCCTGAACAACCCCCAATAGAAGTCTTGAGCCATATCTTGAACAATATTTTTGAACAGTCAACAAGTCTAATGTATTAGGGGGGGGGGCGGTAGGTAATGTCGTTTCTGCGCATGTCAGTACTTGATTTTCATTTATCAGCTCATTCAAGGGTTCAGAGACATGCCAAAGACATTGTGAGATTATAGTGACTTCTTCACTCATTAAAAATTGATTTTCAACCTTTTTAGTTCTTGCTAAGATGGAAAGCCAAATACCAGAAGAGGGACACATCCGACATTTCTAGGGTTTGGAAGACAAGCCTAAGAGCTCCACCCTGATGCGAGCTCGTGCTGCTCCGAGGAGCACGTGGTCTGTTCGAAGGGACTCGCGGTAGGGGGAGTCTCCTGGCGTGCAAGTCGTGGTGCGAACACCGTTAACGAGCTTATAATTACACCAGAAATCTACAGCTTTATCCTGACGTCCTTATCTCCCTTACATGTCACTTTTCCCGCCAAGCAACGTCGCGGCTTCCTAAATGGAAGACACATATATTACAGTTCGCGTAATAATTTTAGTCTGATGAATGGACGGAGCTGCGACGGTAGATTAGCTCGCGCGAATCGAAACTCCATTTTCCAGTGAGGCTGCCAACCCCGCCGCCTGGTCCATGCGTCAGACTAAATCAAAAACGGAAACTATACGCATATTTCCGCATTCGTTTTTTACTCACATGTTGACAGGCTTCTATATAGTGTTATTTGAATAAGAACAGTCTCCTCTCTTTCTGAATGAAATTGTCGACTACTCATAAAAACGGAGTACTCAATAACTGCAAGTGGAAGTCACTTTTTCGAAAAAGTGAAAATGTAAGAACATGTTGCACATAGAGTGAAAGGGCAATCGGCCCCATCATGTCGAAAGAGTACAAGCAGACTGTTCGTCCGGTCTAGAAAATGTCCGATGTGTTAGGTAACGGTAAAAATTCTGTTTTCTTTAGTTCTTGCGACTAATGGTTGAGATATGGCGGGCGATTCTGAAAGACACACATTTGTGGATCAGAGGGAATGAGATGAGGGATAATGAGTAGGGATGAAAAATAATTAATTCGTCGGGAAGTGAGAGATCACAGATGATTGTAAGAAACAAATGCACTAACTGCGCCATCATAATCAAAGACAATGACTTGAAACATTGCGGAGGTAGTACAAGTGGGTTAATCATAATGTCAGTGTTCCAGTGTGCTGACCACTCTCTACATCACAGAAGGAAACCAGTTACTCACAGAACTGGTACCAGGTTTTCGCTGGCAGACGAGTTGCAAGCAGCACTGACCCTACTGACACCTGCTAGAGATCCCAGAGCTCCTAGCTCGGATGCTTCAAAGAGAGGAACGGTTAAATTCAAGTCCTGGAAATTCGGTGGCAATCAGACTTAAATAGAGGGTTGCCTGCTTCGGAACTCCTCCTGAGGACATGAAACTAGTTTCGGTGTGTGAGAAAATCCTCGTTTGGTAGGTGTGGTCAGCATGTTGCTATTCCCGTCTTGAGGAAACAGACCCTCCGTGCAAACATCAAGGTCGATCGGCGGCCATAGGACAACAAATAGGACCTGTCTCGTCTGACCCACCCACCACTCCCCAAGCCGTGTTTACAAGGTATGTTTCACGTCTGGAACACATAGAGAGCACTTTTGTGACTTCACTTTTTGTAGAGGTGGGCAAAATGGGCCACCTACTACTTTGTGAGAAAGAAGTTTGACTGGTCCATCTGTGTCACTCATTTGTGGGAACTTTAGCAGGAGACCTTTGATAATGCTACAGTTTGCAACCTCGTAGATCTCATCCAGAGTCGATCCATCCTCATCAACACATTTCCAATGGTCTCCTATTTGTCACGTTTTTGCTTCGCCGCCACCGTTCTGGCGGTCCTGTTCGTCATTGTTTGTACAGCACTTCTAATCCGTTTCCTATAATGGGAATCGGGAGCACGCCGTCAACTCACATGATCACATGAGAAGCATTGACCAAGATATAGCTATAGATAGAAAATGGGAGAAAGAAATGAGAAATCCACTCGAATTAGACATCGTGGAGGTGTCAGAAGTGTTAGGGAGAAATTTTTCCCGAAACGGCTCGATGCTACCCTGGGCCTCGTACTATTCTGGACACTGCTGACCTTGTATATTATGTAGTTTACTCACTTTTATTTCATAAAACAGTACAGTGGAGGCTGCAGAATTTATTGAAAGCTTCGAAAATTTCAGAAGCTGTCAAAAATGAAACTTCTTGAGGTTCTCGAAAGTTCATTCTCACAGGCGAGCTTTCGGCGGGTAGCGCCTTCATCAAACCTGAATCCTTGACCGAAAGGCCTGCCCACCAAGTACATAGGGTCCCTAGTAAGGCTCATGGATGGCACGATTCTTTGATTTATTTTTATTTATTTATTCGATTTTTTCATTGATTTATTTGTTTGTTTACTTGCCTGATTACTAACTAGTTAGCATGCACGCTAAAAGTACACAGAAACAAAATTTGTCGATCGAAAGACAGACAAATGCTATTGGATACAAAGTTTAAACTAAAAAGGAAACTGAAGAAGGCGGTACTTGACTTCCTTTCGATAAGTTTGTGTCACTTTTTCGCACGCAGAGGTTGCACGCTCAACATATTCCGACAAGACATCGGGAAATGTTAAATTTATGATTTCGCAAGGGAGAAAACCAGATGGATGACGCTATTAGGACACCATTTACTCGAGCAGTAGGGCATTCATGTGCTGGCCAGACGTCAAGTCTTTGGATGTTAGGTAGTCCCTTCCCCTAACAACTTAGCTTCAGACCCGCCACCAAAACCTTTTCGTATTTCCGTTAATAGGAGACATTCCCAATAGATGGTTAAATGTGAGAGTAACTCAAAAACGGAGCCATCACTACGTACAGGGAAACCCTGAAAAGAACCCTTTTCTTTCTTCTCATTTTAAGAGAACAGATAGAACAAGAACAAAACAATGACCTCGGCACACCATTGTACTCCAGAAATATCGTATCAATCTGGACTTTGGACTGCTCAGAACTTCTTACCTATTCAGTCAGAAAGTTTTCCAAATCATCTGGGCAAGGGTGAAACAATTCTTAGTAAAGAGCAGAAAAAGAAGCAAACGTATCGCAACGCTTAATCTACAGAGATGATTTTCGCTGAACACTGAACACGAAACCATTGGGCGCAATTTCGAGAGTTTTCAATAATCTGTACTGCTCTGGGCTCTACTTAGGTAACACGAACAAAACCGAGCACTCTGAGAAACATTCGTTCCTCCTCACTCTCGAGTTCTTTCATGAAATGGTTTTATTCCGTGTAAGGGTACGAGGAGACCATGGTGGTTTGTTTGCTCATCCTGACTCATAAGGAGCCCGTTCGAGTGGTGCGGATGTTGGTGATGTTTGGGACCCGGTTGTCGTGAGGCTAACCCATCAAAAAAGGAGACAACAAACAAAAGACTTGAAACCTCCGGATAGGTGATGTCACCTGCGAGAACTCCGGTTTGTTCCAAAACCTGAGAAGGGTATCTTTTTTTCTGTGAGAAAAGACTCCTAAGAACTGGATTGAATGGTACTTGGATGGCTACAGAGGTCGAGAAAAGGGAAAGGGGCTCTCTATATAATACTCTATCTAAGAATTGGATGAAGCTTGCGTGTCTTTTTAGAGACAGATTTTGAGAAGAAAAATTTCTGAAGAATTATTTTGAAATCATCATCTATTTAATTTTTGCATAAACCCTCCCCTCAGAGTAACTAATAGTAGCGAAGTGGAAGCACTAGAATATGGTCTCAAGAACAGCCTCGTTTTATGCCTCTTTCAGAGTTCGAACGACGCGAGTGAAGATAGCCATGAGCATCGACTGCGATCGCGTCGCATGTCGATCTGTATCGAAAACATGCCGTCGCGGCGATCAGCGATGGAAGTGTAAAATAGGCCTCATGAGATTGGAAAAGATTAAAAATTTTGCGCCAGAAAAATTCTTATTGAACGTTTGTACCGGAGCGTCGACGGCAACATTCAGCAAATCTTCCTGGAGGTACATGCATAAGTCGCCATTCCTTCTTCTCCTTCATCTGTTTTTCATTCCATCAAGCATTCCTTTCTCTTCTAGCTATTCTAACTCATCAATCTATCTTTAAAGACACTGTTCACGAAGAACTTCATCCTCGAATTTCCCATGGCCAATGCTTCTCGTGGCTCTCAGAAGCAGGACAGCGTCGAAAAAACGGGACGAAAAGATACCCAGGATCCGAAAAACGGCTCAGAAAAGTGGGCAAACCCCGCCGCTTTGGGAGAGTCCGGCTCCTTTCCGCCCCTCGACGTGTACAATGCAACACTCGGGATCTTGAGATGAGCGATGGTTTCCCATCAAAAGACCCATTTTCTATTCATTCTCAACATCTCTCTTTACTCAGGTCAGCTAGCATACATTGGCTGCAAAAGACGGAAGTACTAGGCTTCGGACAACTCGTCCACCATCCTTCCCTGGCTCAATCTTTGAGAGACCATAACCCCGTTCTCAGAAGGTCTCGTAAGATTCCAGAGACATCATTGGAATCAGAGTGGGACCGTTTTCAAGATAGGCAAAACAACAGAAAAGGGATTTTTATCGTGCACACTGCCTTTAAATGAAAGGTACAGATATTGTGCAGTTTGTACACAAGGTTTTTGATCCGCCAGAGCTTGAATTGGAAAGGTTTATGTCAACGGAATTTCGTTCGTATAGAAAAACTTTATTGTTGTTGTTGGGTTCACGCGACTGGTGATAAGAGACTGGACCAGCGGAAATGGTACGGAAGTCCAGTTTTTATATGCCGATTAGGAAATCTTGTGCGCTTCGAAACACAAGGAAAATGGAAGTCAAGGAACCAAAAAATTGTTAACTAGCAAGTTGTTCTATAAGTTTTGTCGTTCGATAAGAGAGGGCGTTGCTTGAATATCATGCAGTGATAAAATTTTTGGAAGGTGTAACACCAAAAGAAATTCACGAACGAATGTTAAAAGTGCATAATGATTGTTCACCTACAATTAGGACCGTAGAAATATGGGTTGCTGAATTTAAACGTGGTCGTACAAGCCTTAAAGACGATTCACGTGAAGGACTCCAAAAAGCTCATCAACACCAGAAATCATAGCCAAAATACAGGATATGGTTTTGGAAGATCGTCGATTGACTGATAGAGATTTAGTAGAGGCTCTACGCATATCATTAGGCAGTGTGAGCCATATTTGAAGTGAAATTTTGGATTTTAGAAAGCTGTGTGCACAATGGGTGCCGCATACGCTAACAATGGGACAAAAACATTCGAATGCGACTTTGACAGCAACATTTGGAGCTTTTTAAAAAGGATAAAGTGGACTTTGTGCGTCGATTCATCGCTATGGATGACACTTAAATTTTTTAAGGATTTTTTGAGGCTTTTTTGAAGTGTCTTAATGTTCAAGGAGATTATACTGAATAACAAAGTGTGTTTTGAACCATAAAATTGTGTTTTTCTTATCGAGCGACAAAACTTATTGAACAACTTGGTAAGGTCGTAAGTAAAATGAAAACAAAATGTACGTGAGTGGACCATTGTAAGAATGCCACACACAAGTGTTTCAGCTTGGACTTGACACTTCGTACACAAAGGATAGGTCAGTTTATCAGAGTTGTCCTAGAAGCACCCACAGCAAGTTAACAAGAAAACTTACAACAAACATATTTCCCTCAGAATTTAAAAAGGTTCTCAAATGGCTTCTAGCAATCTTTAGCTTCATTAATGTCCACATAGAATCAACTTAATGGATACGAATGAGATTACTCAACGAAGAGTGAACGGTCTTTTCAGAAAAATGAGTGGGTTCTCGATGCTGACAATGTCGGACTAGTCACACATCTGCAGGTCATCGCGTTATCGGCGAAGCACTAGGTACGAACTTGTCTCGGCACCGTATTCAAATAAACATGGCATCATGCTTGAGAAAACAATAATATGTACTGCCCGGTATCCTGGAACAAGGTCATGTGTCTGTTTTCCAGATAGTGAAGAAGTATTTCGCGCTGGAAGAAGTGGAAGGATGTCTTTCTTCATGTATTGTTTACGTCCTTTGAACGTGGCCGGCCTCAGGTGTTGTTGCAAATGTTGCATTCACGGAGTCCATTTCCTTTAGTAGGGCAGAGTATAGAAACACTGTTATAAAGACGGTTTCTCTACTGCTTTCTTGTTTTTTACTCTGTTGCGTCAAACTGTGCAGGGGTCCAAAGGCAGTGTCACGAAAAAAAAACCGTATCCTAGTTATCGATGCTTCTTGAAAAGGTTAGTCCACGAAGTAGAAGATACTAGGAAGAAGTGTCCTCAGAATCCTCAATATTTAAAGAGGAAAACATTTGAAGAAAAAAACCGGAAATGTATACTTACACCTGCTTGGTGTGCATTGTGCACGTACAGTGGGGAATTATTGAAATCGAGATATCTGGAATGGTTTTGCGCTTCGAACATTTTAGGTAAAAGCGCCTTTGTTTTCAAAATCTTCTTCAAAAATTCTTTGGAGATAATATGGTCTCAATGCGCATGCTTGGAGCTCAGAATATTTCGGGATGAAGAGTGTTTGAAGTTTTAGCGTCTTTTGTTTTGGGTGCGCATCTGTTCTCACGCAGGTGGGGTGACTCAATAAGTCGTTCAATCCCCGAGATTTTCACTTATGTACTGGCGGATTTTCGAGTAGCTTTCTCCTTAGTATTCTTAACGGAACACAAATACCAAAGCTTTTCCTTGATAAGAACAGTACAGTGTGTGCCGGAACTGCTTGATCACAGCTCTACCCTGTCACTCGCGCTATCATCGAATTTTCAACTCTGAAAATTTCTCAAAATTTTGCGATGAGCATTTCCAGAAACTTACCGAAGTCTTCGCTAGTTTGTTGAATAACAGCAGCGATCGCGAGATACGCAAGGCCGATTCGTATGTTTCTAAAATATTTATTCGAGATGAAGATGGATCTGTTTCAGTCAGTCCCCAATAGCTAGTCTCGAGCGTGACTCAGAGAACTTGCCGCGTCAGTGCCGGGAAAGTACCGCGAACCCCGACTATGCCGCGATGGTTCCGCGATAGTACCGCAGCGGCTCCGTGATCAGACGATTTTTTTGCCTTGCTCAGGCACCGGTTCGATTCGAACGCCGTCTGAACGAGGTTGAACCGTTGAACCGCTCTGGCTCGAAACGAAAAAAGAGGCGGGGTCAACCCGAAACGTGGCTCGTTCGTTTCGGGAATGACATCGGTCCACCTCTCAAAGCCGGGATTGCAGTCCCAATGATTTCGTAACTACTCCGTGGATCGTGTGTCGGCCCACCTGTCATTGCCGGGACTGCAGTCTCGGTGATGACGTCACGCCTTCGTGGATCGTGGCTCGGTCCACCTTTCATAGAAGGGATTCTAATAAGATGATGACGTCATCATCTTGTTACCATCGATTCTACGCCCTATACCCTTCATACATAGCTGTCATCGCAATGACGTCATCTTGATTTTTGGAGCATGGGGGCTACATGCCTTTGTCGCCATGCTCGAAAAATCAAGCATGACGTCGTCGCGGTGACCGCTATGAAGGGTGTAGGGAGTAGAATCGATGGTAACAAGATGATGACGTCATCATCCTGGTCTTGACCATGAGAATCCTACACTATGACAAATACTAGAATTTATCAACACTCAACAATCAGTTTTCTAGTGAATCGTTTCCACTGATTTATAGTTCAGAGCTTTTGTTGATTCATGCCCTGTTTTCCTTCTCATATTGTCATTTTCGGATCTTATTTCCGGTCCGTAAATGCGGATTACCGCTCTTGCATCACGCAAAACTGTGATGATCGGCTTGAAAAAAAGTGAATCGTGCCGAGAAAACTATTTTTAGTCAGCCTGGCAATTCCGGATGAAATGTACATTTCCAGAACCGTTTTTGACGTAGAATCCGAGCTGCCTAAAATCACTCCGAAAAAAGTTATACGCGTTCGTCAAAGCCTGGCACCAAGGTAAGTGGCGGCCCATGAAATTTTCAGGGTGTTTTGAAAAAATTTCGGATTCGTCTTAAAGCTTATACGTAGGGCTAGTCTAGGGTGCTGAACACGAATCTGGAGACCGTTTATCGAAGTTCTGACGTTTGTTGTAGATTACGGTAGGTAACATGCCATTTAGGAGGCAAACCTACCTTAGTATTTCGAAAATCGAGAAAGGCACAGTAAATCTGTATTCACCACCCCGAATAACCCTCGCATACAAACTTTTAGTCAAATCTGAGACTTTGACCGAACTACCGTACACCCATACGTAATCTACCGTAATCTGCCGAAAATCAATAAACGGGCCTCAGATTCGTGCTCAGCACTCCAAATAACCCTCAGAGAAACAATTTGAGCCAAATCTATCGTAGCACTCCGGAAATCGTCAAAAGTCGTGATTTGCCATAAAATTTTCCCATGATGGGAATCTTCGAAGAAATCAAGTCGAAAATTTCGGAAACGCGACAAATAAACCACAGATGTGTGATAAGCGCCCCAAATAACCCACATGGGAGGATTTTAAGTTAAATCTGGAACATTTTTGGAAACGATACCAGAGCCTTGTAATTGGAATAGATAAACATCCAACCGAAAATCGGTCCAGGTCCAAAACGCTATCAGTTCTTCCGACCTTTCCCCATGATGGGAACGAGCTTAAAACGACGCGGTCAACACGCGACGCTGAGCAAAGAACAATTAGGGCAAAATTAGTGCAGTTAACTGCGTTGACACCAGGGGTAGATCTCTTATAACATCAAATAGCCCACAACGGAAAATTTTGCATTGAAAAAGCGAAGAGCTCGATGCTTTCTCGCTTTCCCATATTGCTTCTTTTCTCACCGAAAAAAGTACAAAACTCGACTGACACACTCTCGGGTAGCAGGCTTTTATTCATATTTTTAACTATGTACTGTTCTTCTCGCAACCATATTCCGGCCCGCACGATGATAATCGTGCTGAGACCACTTGGTCCCGGCGCGATTTACCTTCTTTCCCTATTTTTCTTGGAAGTACCGCAGAATGCGTGAGCAAAAAAGGCCGGAAAGCAAAAAAAGAACAGAAAGCGAAATTTTTCGACAGATTCCTGGTACCGTCAATCACTGGATGTGGGGAAACCGCCTCGCAACTGAGAGCGCGCGTATCGTGCGTGTAGGGTGGCCCTGTTACGGGTTAAAAAGGATCGATATCTCCCGCCGCTATTTTTCTGAAGGTCAACATTCTCTAATTTTTTGGTAAAACGGTAAATTGCGTAAAGCTTCTAGATCTGGGGTTCTCTTCATATTCCACGCAACCAAAAGAATCTTCAAAGAATTTTCATGCAAGGACGAGTGTAGAATCACATATGTACAATCGGCATGGATCCTAGTGATACTTTGTGTTCCCTAATGAAGGTTGGTGCAAACTCGGTGCCACATGCTACCACATAGGTGCACCGAATTTGCCCCGACCTTCAAAGGAACGCAAAGTTTCACTAGTGTCCATGCCGACAGACCTCTTAATCACTGACTGCTAACAACAGAATGCAAAATTAATGACGTCCCAAAATGCTCGATTCTCAATAATTCATTGGTTTTTGAGACCGCGTTCGCTGTGGGAAGTTTTAAGTTCGCCGGATAGAGAATCATTTTGATTTATCTTCTTAACAGCTGTATTGGGAAAAATCAGCTAGAAACTGGTGAGAAAAATATGAAAGGTCTCATTTTGAGAGCGATAGAGCTCACAGCTATTTCGAAACACGGCCTCTCTTTTGCGCCCATTACCTACCATTTGAAGTGCAAGTAGCATTCACGAAAACTTGCCATTTGGTTGTGGAGTACCAGTTTAGAAAGGTGTAATGCCAGAATTAACAGGACGTTTTAATTAGTTTTGACGCTTCACAGCAATCCTCTTCAAATTTTCGCTACACTAAAGATCAGATCTGGATCTTCCTTCAGAAAAAAATCTCAGGAATTTTTTTATCGCAGCCCTGCCTTAAACCGAGTGAGGAGAACATTCTTTCCGCTTCTCTGATGCACAAAAGTAGACTTTTTTTGCTGGAATGAATTTGACTCGAATCATACGCCCTGATAGAAGAGAATGAATTCGCACTAATGAAGGCAACAAGATATATTTTTGAAGAGCGAATAGCTAGAACACCAAAATGAAACATGAAAAGTTCCATGAAAGAAAGACACGGAAATCAGTAGCGTGAGAATTCTGAAAAAAGGTGGGTTTTATGCGGGTCGAAATAGAATTCATTTATGCAATTAAGGCGAGAAATGGTTCGATTTAGCGAAAAAAAGTTGCTCAAGTTTGATCGGCAAAAATTTCGATAGATTTGAGATCAAGTCGGTAAATGGGTAAACCAAAATTCACCAAAAACTCCCGGTAAATCAGTAAAGCCTAGTTTTGACTGCAGGTGGTCGCTGCGGCCATGCGAGGGACAACTGTTCCTTTTTCATCGCGCGTAATGGAAAGCCGCTCCACTCTGAAGTATTCAGAAATGTTGCGAACACTAATTTCAACAACTTGCCGAAGTCTTCCGTAAGTTGTTGAAATCGTGATCGTAAGCTGCGCAGCCTCATGCCCTAATGTGTTCGCAACATTTTCGGAACTTTTCTGTATTTCTCTAAAATGTTGATTCCAACTATTAATGTCTCGCCGCGATGGACTGATCGCGATGCGAACCCTCCGCCGCGGCCATTAGGTCGCGGCGCCGCGGGGTACGCGTTGCGACAACGGGCGATCGGGGCGCGGGGTTACACCCGCGTGATAGTTACTTGCATGTGCATCTATGTATTGGTAGCGGTTAAAACCGATCATAAGAGCATGAAAATGTTGAAACCTGACTAAATCACCACCCAAGGTGAGCACACTGAGCACTTGATGCAGAAATAACTGCGGTTATTGAAAAAAAAAGTTTTTTCTTCTCAGTTCAGGCTGTTTCGGCAAGGCGTAATATTATTTCCGGTCTCTCCTACTGACCCAGGCTCTATTGCTTTCCGTGAAACTTTTTATCTTAAGAAGCTTGCTTTTGAATAAATAGTGCAATAGCAGTAGTGATTAATTATATCTGTCGATACTCGTCTCCTTTAGAATCCCTTTAGAATCTACCTTGAATGAAAGAACCTTGGGCTTCTATTCGCACTGGATGATGACACCCACAAGGACTCAAGGGATTCCTTCAATAGAGCAACTATAGCAATTTTTCACAAACTTTAATTCTTAAAATTTTTTCTTCGTGCGATAAACTTGAGACGCCGATTTGGCTAGTTGTAAACTCAAAACAAACCACTTATCAGCAATATTTATTTTGCAAAGTATTGATTTTGTTTTCAAAAACTGAAGAAACTAAGGAACGGTTGTTTGATAAAGTAATGAATAATCGTGAAGATGAATTGTGCATTTTTGTTTTTACCTGTTCATAGTGCCGAAAAAGAATAGAAATCTTTCTATTTTCCCAAAAAAACGTGTTTTCTTCGTGCTGTTCTAGTGTAAGCAAAGTTTGTTCTCAATGAAGTTATTTTACATACTTTGGACGAAAGCAATTGAAATATAACACTTAGAAGCCAGGAACAAAAATCGTGTTACATAGTGTAATCATTCTCTACTGCTACCACACTCATTGTTCAAATGCAAATTTGTACAGAGAACAAGTTTTACGGGCAGTGATAAGGAGCTTTGTTTGAAGGTCGAAATCGAGTTCTTTATCACGCCTTGTCAAAATAACTAAATAATTTTTTTTCAAGAAACCACAGTTAATCTAGCATCAACTTTGTAAAAATTAACCCATCTCAGTCACCAAAAGCTGTTATAGACTGTGACTTGGAAAATTATTGCTTCATCGTACATATATTGTTCATTCAGATGCTAATCATTTGTGCCCATTTGACTTAACACAGTCACATGAGAGCAGAAGTTTGATTAGAAGTGTAATTTCTACGGTATTACGCAGCATTTTGTAGAACATGCAATTCACATCTTCTCCATCCGCTGACGTGTACCCCGGCTACTTTGGTAATAAACCTTGGCTGTAGCTGTGAGCACGGCTCTCTGTTCCTCGTATATTCTACGACTGCTCCATCATCTTCTTCCAGAAGGGGATTTTGTGGCAGTGAAGAACAACTTCGACCTTTTTTTAATGCCGTTGTTTTATCACTTGGAAACATCGTTAGTCCGCCACGAAGAGAAGGTCGTGGAAAACTACTCGAAACCTTCCTGCAAAGCATGAAAGCTTAAAATATGGCCCGAAAACACTCCGTGAAACCAAAAAAGCCATAAGGTGCAAGAAATGTATTGTAGTAACTCTAATCTTCATGCTATTTTTTTGATAAGGATATTCAGATTGTCTATCTAATATGAAACAATATCATCAGTTAATAACTATATCATAAGTATAATATAATATCATCAGTTAGAAAACCACCACTTAATTTTCCAGTAGAGCTTTTGCTGTCATTCTTTTCAAAGTTGTTAGATATTCGCACGGATTATCGACCCAGATGTGCGAGATTATCAATCCCAAAATTATTTTTGAGCGGCCATAACACTCTGGGAGCTCATTTTTAGAGCCTCATTGATGACCTCAGATAGCACCAATCTAGAGATTGAGCCTAAGAATTGAGTCATTTTGAGAGCGCCCGATGTCTTAGGTACTTAGCACGGGTTCCAGAAGGGATTCTTATTTTGCTATCTTTTTTTGTCCTGGGTTTCTTTCATTTTTTTCACGTTCACCTGAACGGAAAAAGCATAAACGGGATGTAGCACAAGCCGTCAAAATCCGACTTCTGAACATGCTGCTTTATTTTTTTTTACTCGTGCTTGCTACCTCGCCTCGAAATTAGCGCAAATAATAACAGGTTTCTAGCAAGAAATTTGATAAGCAGTGAGAAAAAAAATTGAGAAAGGATGTGTAACGCACGAGCAAAGTGAAGGGTGGAAAACGATGAAACTGATCAATAAAGGGGGAGGTTGCAAAAGCATTTCAGTTAGTTGTTCCTGCAAATATTTGTCACGCTTCCAACGTCTAGTAGGTTGCCTGCCGAACAGCGCTGTTTGTAACTAACAATAACTGAACTGCAAGTTTCTGTAAGCTCATAAGGCTCATCGAAACATGATTTTAGCATTTTAACCTGCTCGTAACATTATCGAAAACTTCAGAGCAATTGTGATCGCTTCGTGGCAAACGTCCTACATCGCTGGGTCGCGGCGACGAAATCCTATGTTTTACTGCATCGCTGCTTGAAGAGCGATTCTAAATGGTCGCTGATTATCGCTCCATCGCTGCCATTACGGCAGCGATGGAGCGATTGCCAGCTAATGACACGTTTCGTTTAGTGAACCTTGACCCTTTCACATGACAAGATCAGTGTTTACGAGTCGAAACGTGTTATTGATGACTACCAGCCTTTAATTTCACTGATTGATTGAAATTCTCTGATCATCCGTGAGGCTATGCACTATGAACAGAATCGCTGCCGCCGCTAAATCGCTGCAGCAGCGGGTGTGAAATCGCTGCTACGCAAAACAGCAGCGACGCAGTCAAAACCAGGCTTAAGGCTGTAAACTGTAAGTGCACACCCTGGTGGTGAGTTCGAGGAAAATTGTCGTGCTTCACACCCCGTAGACCTGCACCCTGGTGTTCGATTACTTTCCGCTTATTTCATGATTTCTTACATCAAGGAGCAACAGATGTTGATAAACATGTTTCAAGAAGGCCTTGAAATAATATCGCCCGGAAATACATTCACCAAAGTAATCCAATTTTCTTCTTTTCAGTGGAAAACCCAAAATGGAGAAGGATGGGCCGGTTCGATGAGGCTGACCAGTGGTAGAGAAAGAAAAAAGTGAACAATTCTTTTTTAAGGGTTTTAGCACATTTCGTATAGCAGGAGACAAGAGAAACCATTGAAAGCTGCAACTGTTCGAAATTTGATAGCAATCTTTCACAAATTTCGCAATGATCCATTTCGCTGTCGGTCCAATCGAGCTGATTGATTAGTACGGCGCCAGCCTCCGACGTCTCCCGTTTCTCTTCTGGAAAACGGGAAGGCGGAGCTTTGCCGAAACGTCTCTCGTTCGCCCCGACGTGGCAGGAACCGCGCCGGCTCCGCGAGGACGCGAACCCGCGTGGAGTACGTTGTACTGTCCTGTGTGGTTCAACGAAAATGTCGCCGGTTCAATTACCCAGGTTTGAGGTACATTCCGTATTTCCTTGGACGCAAGAACGGCGGTAACCTCTGTCCTTATCAGACAGAGGACGTAACAATCGCACGTGCGTATTTTTGCTCTCAGGCCCTCCTAATTGTATTACATTTCTTAATTAACATTGTATGAAATACTCTAACGGAGATGCGGCTGCACTATCGCGGAGCCGCCGCGGCCATTTCTGTCAGAGGATTCGCAACATCTCCATAACACAACGAGTGATCAATTGCCTCAGCTATACATCCTTATTCAAAACACTAAGCCATGTGCGCATGATTGGAAACCAACGCAGAAAAATAAGGTAAACTAACTAAAACCATTCAATCAAGAAGATGTGTAATATGTATACACCTATAATCCTATTTGAAGCTGATCGTTACTTACCAGAAACTTCTGAGAACGGAAAATATGACTCGCGGTCTTCCGCTGATTTTTGCTGTGTGAGGATCCCTCGTTGCGAAACGTCGTATTATGTTGGTTACTGTTGGCTTTGAAGTGATGAAAATCTTTCCTTCTTCTTCAATTCTCAATCCGTTAGAAACCGTCCAACGTACGGAATTTTAGAGGTCCGGAAAATTGCTTGACCACCACGTTAACATCGTTGTTTGAAGAATACTTTATTCATTAAATGTGGCGTACCCGAAGGCACACCTAAAATATTAAGTAACATGAAAAAATTTCAAACACTGCAAGACAAAACCTGATAAGAAAAACAGCTACTGCTTTCGCAGCACAAATAGGGATTATTTCGTAACTGATTGAAAACGCGACTCGCCAGTACTCAGAAATTTGTGGGGAAGTTCCTGAGAACGACATAAGAACTCCCCTCGATACAACTGGGGAACTTCCCCCGAATCTAGGGGATGCGGAGGGGACCTCCGGTCAGCAGGTCTCCCCTTGTTCTCCCGATCGCCCAGTCTTCCCCAAGCTGTCGCAACCCAACACCCATTGGCCATTGATTTATCAAAAGTCGGCTGGCCGAAACTCGTCGTTTTCAACAGTTTCCTGTTCTTCGAAAGCGGGAATAGGGCCAATATTCACCTTTGTCGAAAGGTTACGGAGAAGCTTGTTATCTTCCCTGGTAATCTGGACAGAGATACCTTACACCACGAATGAGTGGCAGGTCTGCTCCCTCAACTTGCGAAGTGCGAGACCACCTCGCGACTAGCCCGTTTGCATCATCGTATACACTGCGGCTTTGTTTTCTTGTTCATCATGCTCGGGAAGAGGCCATGGGAACAACCGTGAAGCGAACTATCCTTGTTCTCCTCCCGAGTCGACTGTTTAGAACGTCTTTTCGTTGTGTATAATTCGAGGGGAGAGGGACGAGACGTCCGCTTCAGGGGTGGCCCTCTCGCTCCTCTCCCCTCGACCAAGTGATAACGATCAAATCAGGTCTATTGTCCTCAGGAACTTCCCTATAAATATCTGAGTAGTCTGAACTGAGGTAAAGAAAGCGAGCTGCCGAGACGTCGTGCATAGAGTTCGCGTAATAATTTCAGTCTGATGAATGGATGGGCCTGCGGCGGTAGATCACTTCGCGCGAATCGAAACCCCATTCTCCAGTGAGACCGCCAAACCTGCACGGCCAGCCGCCTGGTCCATGCGTCAGACTAAGTCGATAACGGAAACTATACGTTCGTGCCGTTGCGGTATGGAGGAGAGAAGATCGCCTCCGTGCAAACCGGCGTCAACCCCTCCGCGAAGAAAATTTTTCTTAACAAAAACTTTTTTTGTGGCTGCAAAGAAGAAGAATGAAAGTGAAAGAGCATCGTTTCTTTAATAAGAGCACTGATTTCAGAAACCGTTCTGTGGGAGAGAAACTCGGCTCTTATTTAAGATTCGACTTTTACAATTCTGAGCTTCAGGCCTCCTCCACTGGTTCTCGAGGAGGTGAGATTAAAAAATTAGTTTGACAATACGGGTGTGTTAGCACCGATTGTTAACGTTATCAATCGAAGTATTCCTACAGAATTTCCATAACAACATTGAATGGTACCATACCCGCGCTAAGTTTTGTAAAAAAGAGGATTATTCGCCAAACTTGGCAAAAAAAGCGTCCAATGCATGTAACTTTTTTGAACGAAGACGTTTTTGGATTCTGAAAACGCTATCATATTCACAGCTCGAATTCCTACACAATAATATGCATTGTGGACCGAAGTTCCCTAAAATAGCTTTGTTTTTGAGTAAAATTGTTTTTGCGGTCGTTCCAAAAAAACGTCGCGAGCGGCAAAATGCGGCGAAATTTCGAGTGGATATTGTACAAGAAAAATGAAGAGCAATCTCTATGTTTTCTTCCTGAATTAGATGAAAGAGGGGTTACCTCGAGATCTGTGCAGAATGACTTTCCGAAATCCTTCATTTATCGGTCTGGTGCTTTCGCAGCAAAAGTCCGACTTTTCTGGAAGCTCCTGATCGTGTTTGATGAAGGATTTCGAAAATTCAATCTTCACTGATCTTGAGATAGCCCCACTTTCAACTATTTCGTGAAGAAGACATGGAGATTGCTCTTCTGTTACTTGTACAATTACTAGAAGTTTCGCCGCACTCTGCCGGGCGTGACGTTTTTGTGAAACGACCGCAAAAACAGTTTCACTCGAAAACAAAGCGACTTTAGGGAACTTCGGTCCACAATGCACATTATTATGTTGGAACTGGAGCTGTTTATATGATAGCATTTTCAGAATCGAAAAACGTCTTCGTTCAGAAAAGTTACATGCATCGCACGCTTTTTTGCCAAGTTTGGCAAATGCTCCACGTTTTTACAAAACTTGTATTGTAACAGTACCAAGCATCTTTAAATCAAAGTTTTTCTTCGTTTTGACAAATATGTCTTGGTTGGCCTTCTACCCGTCTAGGATAGAGACAAAGAGCGGTCCTGCAGATGCGTTTTTTTCTCTAGGCATGTTAGCCATGGCTGGCTCGGCTTCAAGTTTGTCATCAATCGACGATGAACAGTTGAGAAAATATTTTCGCTGCGTTACGAGGTTTTCTAATTCTCTCAATTTTTTCGTACCATTCTTGAGTTCGTTCAGAGTAAATAATTTATTGATACTGCGTCTGTGTGAAAAACAGCGTTTTTAAACGTTTCCGGAGTTTTTGTCCAAAAAAGGAGCAAAAAAAAGAAAACTCCGCCGACGACTAGAGTGTTCTGAGCGTCTGCACACGTCCCACAAATTAGATTTTGCTCGCGATTCTGGAAAATAAACCGGAAATACTGTGCTTCTCTCGGCCGAATTCCGGTCCGCAATCGCGTCTGGACACGCTTCGCGCCCGCACGCGCTCGAGTCGGTTGAGTTTCCAGCGCCAAAGCCCACTCGATGAAGCTTTTTTATACATTCTTCTCCAACTTGTTTTTCAGTTTCCAGTTTCCAAAACCCACCTAGTGTAAACAGATCGGTGGCTGCAGCGCTGGAAACTCTTCCGACTCGAGAGCGTGCGGCCGCAAAGCGTGTCGAGACGCAATCGCGGACCGGAATTTGGCCCAGAGAAGCACAGTATTCAGAAACGCCTTGTTTCCCCTTCACACAAAGAATCGAATTCATTTACTATAGATACACGCAAGAATAACGCGAAAAAAATGAGAGGCACCAGAAAAACCATAATCAAAAATGAATCATTTTCGATTAATAGCAAACTTGAAATCGAGAAAGCCATGGCTAGAGTATGTTTAGTGAAAATACGCAACTGCATTACCACCTTTTTACCTTGCCATGGACTAGATACTATGCATGATGCCTCTGAGACCGAGTCGTCTCTAACAGAGAGATCTTTTTTTCTCAGTTCCTGCAGAGAATGAGATTTCTCTTTCAAATCACTCAATCGTGTGAGGAGACGCACTTGCTGACACATAAGTAAGGAAACTTTTGCTGACATAAGAAGCACTTCACGCGGCGCCAAACATCGCCCTACCTTCACGGACGGGGTGATCTCACATTTCATCAATTTAGGCTGGCGCCATCTGCTGAAGCAGCATGTCGTTTACTCCTACTTCTAACTCGATTTCTTCAGAAATACTTCCATAGCTCTGTTGGCAATCACACCAGTCTCATAATTTTTTTCTTGTTCACATACTTAATCCAGTTGCAAACATCGCTAAAGGCGGATGACAATTTCATAGAGTTTACGATAATTTTACGAAATCATACGATATTTCGAAGCATTTCGTGATTCCATTCAGATGCGATCACTTCCAATCATGTTCTTGATAGTCATATTTTATAAAGCAATCATCGCGGAAGAAATTATCGAGGAGGATTGCACTGACAGAAGCCCATACTGCAGTACGAATGACTGTACTGTTCGTCCTGGCTATGCGCTAGAGTACTGCAAGAAGACATGCGGAAATTGCGAGCGTAAGTTTGAAAAAACTGCCTCTTTTTTACTGAGGTATTGTAGAAGGGAAGTTTCAGGTTTTTGTCACAACTCTCATTTTGTGTCATGCGAAGATTCGAGAAAACCCGAATGCGACTCTATGCTAAATGACTACTGCCCCCTTTTGTGTGGGGCCTGTAAACCAATCAAGAAGAAACCTGACAAAAAGAAAGGTCTGCTCTCTTTGAGTATCTGTTCTTCTAATAGTTGAATTTTTTAGAATTTCAGGTGCAAAGTCCGCGCCGAGGGCTCCGCTCAGCTTCCGAAACCTTCACAAGACTGCTCTATTACTGCCGACAGATGCATCGGAGAAGTTACCTCTCACACACAGAGCTGTGAGCTATTTGTTTCAATTGGTGCTCCAGACGGCCTATTTTATTTGTAATCCCCTAGGAGGCACTGTTTTGTTTTCACGGCGTACTATTGAGGTCTCGACGATTCCTGCCAATCATCCTCCTTCTGCAATAGAACCAGCAACGGTAGCTGAGGGATTCACGCCATCGTTCAGGAGGTGACCATTCAATATGCAGTGTGAACCTAGTTTCCATTCGAGTTTGGAAGTTGGCTCCCGCGAAGTCATTTTTCGTTTCTTGAGAACAATAACACATTTTCGTAATCACTGCGCTATATTTTTTCTTTCCCTTTGAGTTGGAAAGGCTTCTCTGAAGAGATGTGACAAATGGTAGCCGATGATTCCTCCAATCGCGGTACCCTTAGCACCTCCCCCCTTTTTTCGTACTTGGACACAATTCGACCACCACCGAGTATACCCAAGAGACAGAAGCCACTCTAGCGTTCCAACAGCAAGAAGCCACTTTGGCACGCCTCCTGCGACGTCCTTTCGAGCCCAACAGTGGTGAGATGGGCGACGGTTTTCGACCAATAGCCCGTTTTCAGGTCCGCTCGCATGAATCGGTTGCGAATGACGGAAATTACAAGCCTCGGACAGCTCGTCCACGGTGCTTTCGCCTTCACTTTTTAAAAAATATGTAAGGTCCCATAACTTCGTTCCCAGATGGTTTTGTACGATTCCATGAACATCATCGGAATCGGCGTGGGACCGTCTCCAAGATAGGCAGAAAAACAGAAAAACGGACTGTGTTTTTAGGACAAACAAGTTTTCTTTATTTCCCTATTGACGACTGGCGTAAATTTTGTGCACGTGGTCGATACTGATCGCAAAGTCGGTGCGCGTATGGTTCAACATAGGAGGCGTCGAATCTGAGGTTGCGCGTGTCGAGTGTGTGGGGTGGCGCCGTCATGGGATAACGATCGATATCGCGCAGCGTTCCATTTTCCCCACTCCTTCCTCATCTTTCTTTTCCTTTCTTTCCTTTCCATCCTTTTCCTCATCTTCTTATATGTTATATTTGCTTAAAAAAAGAACAGGAGTCACGAAATTTCCGCCCCTTCTGCGCTTTCCTGAAATTCAAACTATCTAGTGTTGGAGATGAACACAAATAAGCTGCGAAATACGCAAAGTTCAAACACGAGCAAGTATTAGAAAGTTATCAGGTAATTAAGAAGATGAGTAAGGAGGATGAAGAAAAAAGAAACAGAAAAGAAAGATGAGGAAGTAGTGGTTGCCATGGGGGAATTGAACGCTGCGTCACATCTGTCGTTTTTTTTTCATGAACTCGACACACTCAGCCCCGTATTCGACGCAGCTGCCAGCCGTCTAGAGAATTTCGGTATGTGCACCGAACTTGCGCCATCCATCAGTGGGGGACTACTCAGAAAAATCAAAACAAGTTACTTGTAATATAAATGTAACTTACTTGAATGTCTCAAGTAACTTACATTTATATTACATGTAACATACATTTATATCACGTGTAACTTAAATTTATAATACATGTGAGTTACACCTATGTTACATGCAACTCACATCTGAATTTTTACTATGGGTGGCCATCACGTGAAGGCATCGTGCGCGCTGAAAATCATTTCCAATTTTTTTGTGTGCAATCAAACCATTCGGGCTAGCTGGCATCAGCCATGAAACTTGAGGATTTGGACATGAGTACCTCAAAAGTTAAAGCCACCTGAAAACTGCTGTGGAGTCGATCATCTAGCACCTCTGGGTCGATCATTCAGCACTTTTTCACTGAATGTTGATGCGACCGTCTGATACCTTGGATAACAATTATGACATAATTTTTTTGATGCAGGGAAACCTCAAAAATGACAGCGGCCAGGCCTCCGAATGCACAAAAACTTCAAAAACGATTCTGGCGCCAAATTCAAATCTAATTTAACGGTGTATTCGAAGCGATTTTTCTTTTTAAATAAACGTTTTCAATAGGCTCCATTGATATTTCCGTTCACTAGAGCGGCCAAACCATACAAAATCACGAGAAAATATTTGATGGTTTTCGTCGTGGACGATGCCTTTAAGTTACTTGCGACTTATATTGTGCCATTCAAGATACATGTAACATATCGGAGGCGCACTGCACTAAGTGTCCTTTCGGAAATCGAAAACAAGTTGCTTGTAACATATCTGAGCCGATGTAAGTTACTTGCAAATTATCTCATGTCATTTCACATACATGTAACATACCGGAGGCGCACCGCACGCAGTATCCCGCCGATATGTTACATGTAACTTGAATTACCTGAGATAAGTCGTAAATAACTTACTTCGGCTCAGATATCTTACAAGTAACTAGTTTCCGGTCTTTTAAGTTACAAGTTACTTGTTTTCATTTTTCTGTGCCAACTGTAAGGGGTCGCGGGCTTAGCTCACATGGAGGGAAGAGTTGAGCCGTCTATTGCAGTCCCTAATTCCACTCGCGACCACTCCACTTGAATGAAATAGCCTTATTTTTCAAACTGCAAGATAGAATCCTCTGTTTTCGTGTACTCATAGCCCAAATTTAAGCGGTCTCCATCTAAACTACGAAATTCGCTCAAAAAAGGAATTTCAGGTCACCATCCCGATCGCAGTCGCTGTACCCTGCTGCACCTGAATCCACAGTAATAAGATCAAGCTCGATTGACTATGAAGACGACTTCAATATGAATCAGTCAACAGACTCCCTTCATCTAGGTAAATAATAAAAATAGCATTAGAAAGAAAACAGGGTTCCAGGTTAATCAATAAGTTTTGTCGCTCGGTAAGAGAAACACAATTCAATGGTTCAAAATACACTTTATCATTCAGTATAATTTCCCTGAACATTAATACACTTGCTCCAGCGATCCTCCAATCTGTGGATCCCATCCAGGGATGAGCGCAGTTCCGAGTTTCGCGTTCCGAAATCCGCAGTTTCGCTCCTTTTTGGCATTCCGCTTTCCGCACTCCGAAAACCGCAGAAATAGCAGCGGAATGCGAAAATATCGGGTCATCTTGAACCTAAGAAATATCAGATGAATTCTGAATTATTCCGCGATTCGCGTTCCGAAAACCGCATTTCCGCGTATTTCCAGGCGTTTCGCGCCCGATTTTCGAAACCCGAGAAAAAATTTCTGTTCCGAAACCCGAAAACCGATTTTCGAGATTTCATATTTATTCCGCTCATCCCTGATCCCATCCCTGAAGTGAGAATCCGGAAGGTCTGCAAAATACGCTTCAACAGCCGTTGTTACCTCTTCATTTGATGAAAAAAAAAGCTTGCCTTGCATAATTTTTTTGAGTTCTGAGGTGCGTTCCAAGAAGATTTCCACGGGAGGAAAAATGAATCTGATAAGAGCCGACCAATGGTAGATTGAGAGACCGCATGATATGAGCCTATCTGTTAGATTATCATTCGTTATATCTTATCAGACCCATTTTCCTCCCATGGAAATCTTATTGGAACGCACCCCTGGAAGCAAATGGAAGTCTTTTCGACGTTCGACTCTCAATATATCTCGGCATGATATGGTATTGTAGTAGCACTTGATTGAGCAATTGTCCGAGATGATACAGTTTTATTCGGCTAACGTTTCGGCGTTTTCGCCTTCGTCGGAGCCTGGAATGCGAAAGACACATAAGGATTTCTGAAAATTTAGCTTCCTGGCAAAAGTAACGATTTGGTAATGGTGAAAAAAAGTTTCAAAAATACCTTGAAATATCTTAAAAATGATTTGGCGTAAAATAGCCTGGAGTAATAAAAAAGCTAGGAAATGAAGTGAAATAACCAAAAATGCGATTTGGTGGTCGATCATTTCACAAGCTTCTCTGTTAAACTTATCAAAACGAAATCAAGCACGATATGGAATAGAGTTCACCTAGCTTGACCTATGCTGATTTCCTTATTACAGCTTTCAAAAATGGCTTAATGTTTCCGTTGCGCGCTTGATTTTGTTTTGATAAGTTTAACGGAGAAGCTTGTGAAATGATCGACCGCCAAATCGCATTTTTGGTTATTTCACTTCATTTCCTAGCTTTTTTATTACTCCAGGCTATTTCACGCCAAATCATTTTTAAGATATATCAAGGTATTTTTGAAACTTTTCTTCACCATTACCAAATCGTTACTTTTGCCAGGAAGCTAAATTTTCAGAAATTTCACATATTTTTCCCGAAGGTTCCCTTTCTGACTTCAATATTGCTCAGAAATTTCCATTTTGGAATGATGAAACATCTAACAAACGATATTGCCGTATGAGTAAAATTTTTTTTAAAACTTATCACCCAAAACCATAAAAAATACCACTCAATCCCGCATTTTGTGCAACATGTGAGAGCTCGATATTATTGATCATTAATATTTGTTCTTGCCTGATGAGAAGAGTTTCCAAACAAGTGACTTCATTAATATTTGATCTTGCATGATGAGAAAATTTCCCAAAAGTGAACAATAAAAAGCATTGCGGCATTTTGTGCAACGGGCGAAAAAATCAATATTATTGATTGGTTTTTATCGATAATGACTGATTAGCAAAATTTCCCAACCAAGAAAACCAATCCCTTCAGTAATCACTACTACTGGCCGCATTTAGTGCAGAAAGCGCCAAAATCGAAAATATTGATTATCGATCGATGACGCGTCATGAGTACGAATTCTGACAAGTTCAGTACTTATCTCCGACGACCTGTGTTGGTTGGCTGCAGATTCACCCACCCACCACGGTCTCCACAGTCGTAGCAGAAAGAAGCAGTTTTCGTGCTCCACGGCTAATTTAGTATGTAAACCCACGATTTTGAGGTACCCTTCAAAGTTGAGGTATCAAGTTCAAAATGGAATAGGAGCGACCTGCATCCATTTCCAGCCTCCTGTCCAAAAATGAGCTACCTAGCTCAATTTTAAGTGTACCCGCAACATCGTGAACGCCGTCTGAAAAAAGAAAAGGCGATTAACAACAAAAACGCGCGGTCTTTCACTTTTTACTTGAAAACCAGTAGACCATTCCAAACCATTTTTGGGTTACTACACCAACTTTTTGCGCTCTTTTCAATGCAATTTAGAGCTAATTTCTTCGTTCACTCTGAAATGAGATTTCGAAAAACGGGGCGCGCGCATGGCCAATTCAAAACCAAATCTGGTGCGCGGTTCGCGGGCACCACAATCCAGCCGACCAAGCACAAGATCACAGCAAAGGGAGAAAGCTTTCAAGAAAATAGGCTCAACACAACGTCATAAGGCATTTTAAGGGTACTAACCTTCAGAAAACAGACCAAGGCCTGCGAGACACCCTCAGTTGAAATCAGATGGCGGGTGAATGAGCGGGACCACATCAGACCACCCACCTCGTTATCCTTCAGAAGGCCGATATCATCTCGGACAATTGCTGCATCATCTCGGACAATTGCTCAATCAAGTGCTACTACAAATGGAAGTCGCTGGGGGCCAAACATGGTGAATACGGTGGATGCTCCAACAATTCGAATTTTAATTCATGGATTTTAGTGTCAAAATGCTCTTGTGACACGGTGCATTGTCCTGATGAAAAATAATTTTTTCTTCTGCGAACCGGGTTTTTTTTCCACGGATTTTTTCTCTTTAACTGGTCCAAAAGGTTGCAATAGTATTCCGAATTAATCGTTTCACCAGTTTGCAGGTAATCCACAACCAAAATTCCTTTCGCATCCCAAAAAACTGAGGCCATAAACTTCTTGGCCAATTTCCGGACACGAACTCGTTACGAAGCCCACCAACCAGGTTCACACCTCTCTTTAGCCGGTTGTTTTGATTAAGGATCATGGTGATAGCCCCAAGTCTCATCGACGCACAAAATCATTTTCATCCTTTTTAAAAGGCTCCAAATGTTGCTTAGAATGTCGCATTCGAATGTGTTTTTGTTCCATTGTTAGCGAATGCTGCAGCCATTGTGCACACAGCTTTCTAAAACCCAAAATTTCACTTAAAATATGGCTCACACTGCCTAATGAGATGTCTAGGGCCTCTACTAAATCTCTCTCAGTACATCGACGATCTTCCAAAGCCATATCCTGTATTTGGCTATGATTTCTGGTGTTGATGCGCTTTTTAGACGTCCTTCACGTGGATCGCCTCCAAGGCTTGTACGACCACGTTTAAATTCAGCAACCCATATTTCTACGGTTCTAATTGTACGTGAACAATCGTTGTACACTTTTAACATTCGTTCGTGAATTTCTTCAGGTGCTACACCTTCAAAAAATATGAATTTTATCACCGCACGATATCCAATTTTCTCCATTGCTGTGACACGGCGACACTGAATAGCTTGTAAACAGAGAATGATTTTACAGATTGAAATGAATTTTCACTTACTTTCATATGAAGACTGTACCAACAAAGCAAAAAAAATCGGGCTAGTAGCAACGCCCTCTCTTATCGAACGACAAAACCTATTGAACAACCTGGTAAATGTATGTTATCCAAAAATGCCGATGGGTCATCATACTTTTCTCCAAATGAGTCGTTCAGAGCTGGAAAACAATCAAACGAATTCTGTATTCCCACCAGAACCGATTCGAATACCAATTACACCTCCGAAGGCAACAAGGTTAGCTTTTTCCCCGACAGAGTTCGAAACATTACCGCCTGCCATCAACCTGACGCTCTCCTAGATTTCCACCTTCTTCGACATGGCAACGGTCACCAACGGGAATCGCTACAGTAATGTCGAGCTTCTCTCCGATGCCATTCGCCATGCTACCGTACTCTCCATCAGCAAGTTATCATCCACCGTATCCCATAAGTGCTAGGTTGCCGCCTGCCGCACTGACATATGCAACACCTCCTGCACTTGGAGAGTCATTCTACTCACCGCACGTAAACAGTGGCAGTATGGGCGGGCCAAAGGAGCCACCACTGGCTTTCGTCGACCTCATTACACTTTTGGGTGAGTGAATTTTTTAAAAGGACCGATTTAGCACCGTTTTTTTTCTGGTGATTCACCTAGAGATTTGGTGAAATTGCATTACTTTCAGACAAGAAAAAAAAAAGAAAAAAAACGTAAGAACTGAGAGAAATCTTGGTCTCAACAGATCTAATTTCAGAACTACTCTGGTTAGAAGTCCACCACTGCTTACCATTAGATAATGTGTTTAATTCCACTTCTTAAAGGCAGTGTTCACGAGAAGAATCGTTTTTCTGCTTTTCCGCCTATCTTGAAAACGGCCCCATGCTGATTCCAATGATATCTCTGAAATATCAGGGAACGGAGTTATGGTCCCTCAAATATTGAGCTAAGGAAACATGGTGGACGAGTTGTCCGAGGCTTATAACTTCCGTCTTTTGCAGCCGATCTATGCGAGCTGACCTGAGTAAAGAGAGAAGCTGGGAAAAAAAGGAAGAACGGAGCTATTGATCGGAAACCGTCGCTCATATCACAATCTCGAGCATTCATTTGTTCACGTCGGTGGGCGTGGAAAGAGCATCTAGGGGTGACGAGCTGACGGGTGTCCAACTTTGGGGCCGCAGGGGACCGTTCCAAGCTCATTTTTCTTAGTTTTTTCAACGTTAGGGTTGCGCTAGGCCCCCTTCATCCCGGACACTGCCTTTAAACGATTCAATTTTGATGCGTATCAGTGATAATATTTGGGCCCTTTCTTGTGTTTCGAAACAAGCAGTTTCGCGCGTTTCTGCAGTCCGGTGACTTTAAAACCACAAAAAGGGCTGCAAAAAAGCGAAAATGTGGTTTTGTAAGGGGAGAAGATGTTGACCAATATTTTAGAATTTTTTCCTCTTCTTGAAAATCGCATGAACGCGCATTCTCAGGCGTTTCGCTTTCTATACTGGGAGAGCGAGAAAAGAAATTGTCTTGCCCCGACCCGGTTTTGTGAAAGCTCACACTGTCGTTCTCGGAGCCAATTTCCGGTGCGCATTTGCTTAAAACGGCTATTGCATGTTGCAGTAGCATGATAATCGTGCTGGGAGCACTTGGTACCGGCACGATTCATCTTTTTCCCAGCTCGATTATCATCGTGTCGCGTGATGCAACAGCCGTAGTCCGCAAATGCGGGCCGGTATTTGAATCCGAGAACGACAGCACATATTTTTCTCATCGCAGAAGTATGCTATCCTTCCGCAAATTGAATTTTTTCGAATGATCGATTTTTTTTTGTAGGAGATCGTACTTTTTCGAATGATCAACTTTTCGATTTATCCGCAATTTTAACTTTTCGCCTGACCGACTTTTTCTACTGAGTCGAAAAACACGCTTTTTTGTATAAATGATTTTTCGATAAAGAAATCGACCCTTTCAAACAATCAAAAAATTGTCGATCCTTCCATTTAGGTAATCAAACGGTGCACCAAGACATGACGGGTTAGCAAAGGTTAGTTTCCGCAAAAACTCCCAGATTTTTTTTGCGGTTATTTATCAAATTAGAAATTGAAAAATAGCCTAACTTAAATGAACTGAAAAGAATTTGCGTGGAAACTATTGGCGATTAAGGGAAAATAAAGGAATTGATGAGCGCCGAGGTACGGGGCAACGGTCTGCCTGACCATGGCTGATTCCGATAAATGTAACGTCGACATGGATCCGGAACAGGGATGTGCGTAATAGAAATTTTTCAATTCGTGAGTCGTTAGTCGTTCAACCGGCCAAAACCCTCGTTAGTCGTTAGTCGTTAGTCGTTAAAAATCTAGGTTTCGAAAGCAATCTAAGTTGAGGCAGAAAAAAGTCCTTATGAATAGTAAAAAACGGAAGGCATAAAGAAATGTATGTTCTCCAAAACATTCATGGCCATTAAAGATACAAATCACTCCTTGTTAGAGAACCTAGTTGAAACTGCAATTCTACATACACACAATTAAAATCATGCACGAAAGCCTGTGTGTTCGAGACTGACTCGAGAGTGTGTGTTTATCGATTTTTGTCATTTTTTGGTAAAAAAAGAAACAATATGGGAAACCGAGGAAATCTTGAACTCTGTTTTTTTTTCCAGCGCAAAATTCGCAACTCTGCGTTATATGATGTTATTTGGGATCCACCTGGTGGTGACAACACTGAGAATTGCACCGACTTTGGACTATTTGTGCTTCGCCTAGCGATCCGAGCGCTTGCGTGAGCTTGTTCCCATAAGGGGGAAAGTTCGGAAGAAATTAGCACCCAAGTTAAAATTCTACCGCGAGCGCCTTAGCACCACTTTATTCAAACCCCATATCTCGAATTTATGACGGGAAGTCGAAGGAAGGCACCCTTTACAATCCAATCATCGGATACAGTTCCCGTCGTTGGGCAGTTGTGGCCTGCAGGCACCGCTCCATATTATCACATCTGATAGTGTCCCCTGCAAAAATCTCCGCTGGGGCCGGCCAGTGCCGGAACCGGTTCAGCGAGCCTACCATAAAGTAGCGCGACCGACGCGAAGTCGCATAAATGCTGCGCCTAACCTTGCGTAACGTTCGGTTGGGGTTTTTGAGTGGGGGTTCCAGAATTGTGAAGCAGTGTCAGTAGAAATTATAAATACGGAAGGTTATGGTTATGTTGTACCATACATCTAGAACAACCAAAAAGGCAATATGTATCAATCCTGGTCTAAGCCTTGGGTTGGGGCGTGATTTGAATGACTACTGACTTTTTAACGAATTTTGGGATTGCTTACGAAAATATTTTTAATTTCGTTAGTCGTTAGTCGTTAGTCGTAACATCCAAAAAGCCCGTTAGTCGTTAAATTCGTTAGTCGTTAGTCGTAATTACGCACATCCCTGATCCGGAAGGGACGTCGCGTTCACTGTTGAAGGTTGGCGCAAACTCGTTGCCATACGCTATAACATAGGTGCACCGAGTTTGCGCCAACCTCCAATGGGGAACGCAAAGTCTCTTCAGGATCCGTGCCGATGTTAGTGGGGTCGCAAGCAACTACCTCAGTCGCGTAGAAATTCACCCAGGAGTCCCAACCCCTTTGAAGCTCGATTGAGACGAGCATCACTCGATATCCTCGATCATGCAGAAAAGGGGACTTCAGCAGTTCTGCCTACTAAGAAAAACTAACACATTCAAAAAGCTTGCATAGCCAGCAGTATCAGGCAAGTTCAACGGCCATTACGACACTCCCCGTTCTTGCATGCACATACTCCATTTAAATTCAGCGTTCACGACGAAAATCGTTTTTCTGTTCCTCCGCCTATTTCGAAAACGGCTCCATGCTGATTCCAATGATGTCCATAAAATCGTACAAGACCTTCTGGGAATGGAGTTATGGTCCCTCAAAGATTGAGCTAAGGAAACATGGTGGACGAGTTGTCCAAGGCTTGTAACTTCCGTCTTTTGCAGCCAATATATGCGAGCTGACCTGAGTAAAGAGAGAAGCTGAGAATGAAGGGAAGAACGGGGCTAATTATTGGAAAACATCGGTCATCTCACGATCTCGAGCATTCATTTGTTCACGTCGGTGGGCGTGGAAAGGAAAGTTCTTTCGACGTCAACGTTACAGTGTGCCCCTCCACTACCGATTCCTAGTGGAAACTGAAACACATTTTTTATCGTGAACACTGCCCTCAAGAACACGAGCATGTGCGGACCTTTTGCTAATCACGACGGTTTTAAGCTCATGGGAGCTTTGCGAATAAGTCGAAGTGATTTTTGAATATGACTATTCGAACTCTCCGGTTTATCTGGAATTTGAGCTTTTCGAATAGTCGAGTAAATCGATTCGGTCGGAGTCCGTTTTTTCAATCGGATGATGATTCGATCACTCGATTCGGCCCAAGTCTAATAAAAACTGTCTTTTCGTTTAGGCTGTCGAGACAAGGACCCTGCGACGTGCTCCAAGCTTGGCATTGAATCGTGCCTCTCAAGACCAGGGTACTACATGAAACTGTGCCCAGTCAGGTGCAGGAACTGCAATGGTAATGTAATCTTATACTTAGATATAGGCCTAAAAAGTAGCAGCGAAGTCTATCGATCGAATCGCTGTGAACAATGTTTTTCCGATTCCTCAGCCTTCGGAAATGACTCTACCTTATTTTTAGGGCTACAATGCTTGGATTCGGTGAAAATTGATTGTGCCGAAGTGAAACGCCTAGGCGGCTGTAAGCTACCAACGGCAGTTGAGTATTGTCCGAGATCCTGCCAGCTCTGTGCGACCCCACCAGCTCTTGCAGGTATATTCGTTCTCTGGACGGCGGATAGCCGAATCGAATCCGGGGTTGCGCGTGTCGAGCGTGTGGGGGTAGCGCCGTCATGGAAAAAAACTACCGATATGGCGCAGCATTTCTTTTCCTCATGGGCAGCACTCCTTCCTCATCTTTCTTTTCTCTTTCTTTCCATTCCACCCTTTTCCATACATTTTCTATGTTATACAATTTGAAAAAAAAACGGGACTCACCGAATTTTCACCGCTTTTGCGCTTTCCTGAAACTAGAAACATCCAGCGTTGGAGATAAACTTGAATAAGCTGCTAAATAAGCAAAACTCTAATTTGAGCAACTATTAGAAAATTATCAGGCAATTAACAAGATGAGGAAAGGGGACGGAAAGAAAGGAAGGGAAAAGAAAGATGAGGAAGGAGTGCTTGCCATGGGGGAAATAAAACGCTGCGCCATTATGGTAGTTTTTTTTCATGACGGCGCCATCCCACACTCTTGACACGTTCAACCCCGGATTCGACGCAGCTACCCACCGTTTAGAGAACTACGATATATGAGATTGTTAGTGTATATTTTCGGATGGTCCGACCGAGAGAGGGCTTGGCCTAACCACATGCAAGAAACATGTCGAACAGATGCATGTCTGCCGAAAAGTTTGTTTTTTGTCCACGAGACCCTCACCTCCTCAAGTATTGTTCAAGTTTGGTATGTGGTGCATTGAGTACATATAGTGGAGTCCAGCAAGAGTGTCTCATTTACTTATCAATAAGAAACGGTCGGCTGGGGATCAACATGCATGAATCTCATACCAGCACGCTGATACCGATTGAGCGAGAACGGTTGTGCTGCAACGAGTTTCATGTTCATTGATCTCCAATCGACCGCTTCTCTTTAATGAGTAAATGAGACACTCTTGGTGGACTCCACTATAGCTCTCGGTTGGAACATTTACGCGAGGCTGAACGAGATGTAATCTACGTAATTTACCAAACGAAGCGAAGAGAATTTCAGACAGTCTTCCACCATGCAAGGATGAATTGGATTCGTGTGAGCACCTGGCCGAAAGTGGAATCTGTGAGCATCCATATAGGTAAATCAAACTGGTTTTGCCGTGATTTTTGATGAAAGTTTTTACCAAAATACCCAAAAGTACTCTCCGAAGCAAAAAAAATGTCTTCGAGTTTGCCTTTTGAAAGAAGGCTACTGCGAATGACCGCACTCTTTTCTAAACTCAATAATTTCAGCAAAAGCACTATGCGGGCGTATTGTGCCAAAAGCTGCAAGTTTTGTCGCCAGCCACAGTATTACGTGAATGATGTTTATCGTAAGAGACCTGCAAAAAAATCGAAAATGATGTGAGCATTTTCGGAAAGCTGTTATTTTCCAGGTTTTTTCCACTATATCATGCCCACGCATGAAGAATCTAGATGAAATTTCCAGGTTTCCATCAAAAGTCTGGAGGGAATATCCGAGATGAGTGCAAATGCAGACATAGTACCGTAAAAAAGTGCCTGCTAAAGTTGTATGTGGTCATTGTGCTGTCATGGGCATTGTACTTCAAGAAGTTCTGGCTTTTTGAAGATTTGATCTATTAACTAGGTCCTTCATTCTTTCCTTTGGACAGGGTATGGTTCATGGCGCTCAAATACCTGTGTGATGTTTCGATGTGGTTAAAGGAAGTGTTCACGATAAGAATCGTTCTTCTGCTTTACAGCTTATCTTGAAGACGATCCCATACTGATTCCAATGATGTTTTTGGAATCGTACAAGACCTTCTAGGAACGGAGTTATGGTCCCTCAAAAAATTAGCGAGGGAAGCATGGTGGACGAGTTGTCCGAGGCTTGTAACTTCCGTCTCTCGCAGCCGATGTATGCGAGCTGACCTGAGTAAAGAGAGAAGTTGAGAATGAAGGGAAGAACGGGGCTATTAATCGGAAACTATCGCTCATCTCACAATCTCGAGCATTCATTTATTCACGTCGGTCGGCGTGGAAAGTGCATCTGGGGTGTGACGAGCTGACGGATGTCCAACTTTGGGGCCGTAGGGGACCGTTCCGAGCTCATTTTTCTTAGTTTTTTCAACGACAGGGTTGCGCTAGACCCCGCAGCTGCCGATCTCCACCAAAAAATCAGACATGGTTCTTATCGTGGACACTGCCTTTAAACTAAGAAGTATGATTGGAGTTACGAGCCCTGAAACTTCCGGAAAATTTAATAGTGCCCCATTAGAGCACTTCTGCTAATCCGTTAGGCAGCGTCCATACGTCGTGAGAGCGGGTATTCCCGCTGTTATGCGCCTCTCGACGCTTCTCAACGCTGAGCAGCCCATGCCCGCAAATTAAGACAAGAAAACAACCCCTACCTCGTGTTGATTCGATTGAAAGCATTTGATCGGGAGATCAATCGCTAGAGTTGGCGCAACGGCTGATGATTTCCCACGTTTTCGACTTCAGTGGTGGAATTATGGGAAACAAGAACAATAATTTTGCTACAGGTTTAATGCCACCTGCTTTAGTGATGGAGCGGTAGGCTTGAAACTTGGGCTTGCTTCGTGGTGCTGGTGTGAGCGCGCGAGAGCGAGGGAGCGAGGGCGCGCGAAAAGGAGCACATGTGAGCGGCTAGCGAATCGTGTGCCCACCATGTCCATCGATTTTGCATATTCACACGCTCTCGCCACGTATGGAAGGAGCTTTACAGCGCTATTATCTATGTATTCTTTGAGACTTCAATTGATCTACCGGTGCGCTGATGGAAAAAGAGTTTTTACTGTGCTGAAAACACTATAAATTTTGACACGAATCTTGACAGATACCGGATTTATGGGTAGACATGAAGTTTATGATGGAAGAGGCATACAAAGGCTGCATTAGCTTTGATCAAATGTACAATTCCAAGATTTTTCCTCGACGCTGTACATTGTAGGTATTCAGTTTTGAGTTACCGCATGTTGCTCATGTACTGTTGTGCCGACTTTAATTGACATTGCTTCTGTTTCGCTCACTTTTGATAATGCTCAGATATGTTCTATTACATTTTGATGAACCTGTTGATGAGCTGTCTGTGTTCCAAGTCTGCTATTGACGCTGAACGCCACAATAAAACATTTTCGATGCCGTTCTGGAACACTACCACTGAAGGCGGAAGCTACCGTCTGTTCCCGGACTTTAAACATTTCGCTGTTGGAAGGTCTACTACTCATTGAATAGCTACGCGGTTCTCCAAAGATGAACATAAACTCTGTCCGAATTGGAGTGCTCGCCCAAGCGGTCGGCGAGCGTGTAGAGCGACTAAAACTAGATTTCGAACGAGTCTTCTCATGGCTACAGAGAACCCATTGGGATATGATGCACCATTCGTCAATTATTCGGGCGAATCGGTTTCTGAGTGAAGGAAGTGCCTTCGTGACGGCCGCTCGACGCGCAAACCGACCGCGTGGGCGGACATTCTATTTCAAACGAACCTTAGGTATTGATGGATGTCACGGTCCGGTGTAGGAGCTGCGGATAGGAAGAAGACAGCGTGATTTTTTTTTGGAACGGTGGACGCCTCAGGGCAGACAGCGGAAGCGATTCCGTCCTTGTTGACAGCTGCTTATAGTTGGAAACTATCGCAACGGAGGGCTGACCAATTGTTTCATACTAGTCTTGCTGATTCCAGCTGCTTTGGGCTTGTACTTATTAAGACCCTCTAGCAGCGATCGTGTGCAGAGGGTGTAAATCACCTCCCTTTGGAGCTATGTCGTAGCCTAATCGTAGCATTGCCATTCTCCTTATGTGCTTCATTTTGCTCAACTCGCACAACGCTAAAGTGGTTTTCCTCGTGAGTCCGTCAATCTTCCCTCCCTCACATGCGGTCTGGCCTCTATGACCACTTATGACAGGAAAAGTAGGATATATTTCAAACTTATGATTAAAATGTATTCTATTTTAACTGTCATAAATGGTTCGAATTTTTCGTTTTCACCTTGCAGTTTTCGGCCATGCCTCTCAATACCATTGAACCCGCTGAAGCTAGTTGGTGTTCACACATGGTAAAATATATGTATGAGTACCACTTGAAAAAGTATAAGTACGTGTTTTGTTTTCGTGTTTTCATCGACGAGTCATGCACATTCCTGTCAGTTTATCGGAATCAGCAGCAAAAAGGCGTGGAACAGTAACAGAGGCTGTTAAAGGTTAATGCCCGTGATAGCGATAAGCACATTATGTAGAATCAAACAAAGCGATCAGTTCGCCATAATCGCTACCTTATGCTTCACTCTTGGCTGGTTCTCTGAATTTACAAGGTCTACTCGAAAACACCCCGTAAGTCTGTTGTTTCCGCTGCTCAGTAAGTTCCTCAAGTAACGCATGCCATACGAGACGATAACGATTCTTCGCAGTTGCTTAATGGCGGAAAGAAGGATAGTAATAATTCGGCATGGGGAGAGATTCGATAACGTTTTCAACACAGCCGAAGAGTCATGGATGGGAAAAGTGTTCAATGCGAATGGCAGGTAAAACAATTATTTAATCTACAAGAAAAAGCTAACTGAAGAACTCACAAAACGGATTTTAGCAGCCGGGATTTTGAGTTACCGTAACCGCGTTCTCCGGGGAGCGCGTTATCGTATCATCCAGCGCCAGCGTCACACCTAAGTGGTCTTTGAGGCTGAGATCAGCCACGAAGAGTGTTTTTGTTCTAAAACTGAGCGTAATTATCATGTACATTGTATGCTTAGGTATTTATAACGCATTTCAGTGTTTTTCGTGCTTGTCACTCTTCACTAAAAAGTCTGTATTCTCTTGGATTGCTTGCTGGCCCACCTGTTTCTCATTTTCTGGGAGTCCATCTCGTCAGCTACTGGTTGTTGGGCCCAAAATGAATACAGGTGTGGATGTTGAGACGAAAAATTGATATTGCTCAGCAGTTATGATAGGCACGATCCCGGACTGTTTGTCACAAAAATCAGACGATGATTACCTTCCCAAAAAGTGCGTGGAACACTAGAAAGATGAGTTTGCCGGAAAAATTTTCGCAGTCATAATTTCTATTGCAGACTAAGTTTTTTTTTCAAACTGAGGTCCAGATATGGTGCTAAAGCGCAGCTGCACACGGACGACGAAACTTGTAGGCAAATGTACGAAGGTGAACATTCCGATCAAGCGTATGTCCAAGCATTCCTTATTTTGGTGAGAACTCGACATTCGACAAGGACTTTCTCGTGATGACATATGCGGTTGTGAATGGGTTAATCGGAGTAAACGTATGCACGATTTTTCTGACATGGTGCAGTTCTTTTCAAAGGCAGTGGTCACGATGAAAAACGTTATCAAAAAAACTACTAAAATCAGCTTAGATCAAAAACAGCCCAAAAACTATGAAGGTAGCGCGGTGAAAAACGGGCAGGAATTTGAATTATTAAGACTCTAAGTTTCCAGTTGGTGCACACGTGCACAGAAAGATCGCAGTCCCATGCCAAGCAGACAATAATCATCGACACTCAGAGGAAGAAATAAATGCAAATTTATCTAATAAAACAGCTGAACAATGAAACCAAGCACTTCAGTCAATGTTTTTGACAAGATGTGTACATAAATCCGAAAGTTCATTGATTGAAACCCAATTTCAAGCCAGCTGATGTTCTTGACATAAGAGGTCATCGATGCCGATGATGTGGAGTGGGCTCGTCCACGATCAAAAGACAAGGAAGTTCAGGCTTCAAATTTGGCCCAAAACAGCGTTTTTTCGCGATTTTTTCTCATAGGTTCTACTACTCTATACCCAGAAAAGGGTTTAGAGAGGCAAAGAAGACAAGAATATTTGAGCGCGACCACTGCCTTTAAGTGACGAAGGATGAAAAGTAGTGACGAGCGGAAAAAATCACTGCAGTATTGACATTTTGAAAACAACTGCGTTTACATGAAAGAAGAAATCAGTCATATGTGTTTATTAAGGCACAGGACACCCAAAAAATTATTTTTTAGATTTTATGTTGATCTTGGAGAGAGTCACACGCTGAGAGTCAATCGTCCAAGCCCCCTATGAACAGCGTTTCAGTTAAATCGCAATATATATTCGAAATCTACGTGAAAAACTGCTTCTGACGGTTTTTACTCACAAACACGTTGGTTCAATAGGTCTTCGTCTTAAGATCAGACCCCCGCTCCCACCCCTCCGGAGCTCAGACTTTACCCCTGTGGGGCCCACAACCGCGCCGGACCCAGTACAGAACCTTCAAATGATCCCGAGAACCTCCTGTGCTCAAGTCCCGTTAAAGAAAATCCGATCCCGTCGAATCAGTGCAGGTCAAAGTTGGGTGCAGAGAGAGTTTTCCAGAGATTGCCTGCACACTATGTCAGAAAACGCCGGAAAGTCCTTTGTGTTGTTTCGATGGGATAGTGGTTTGCAGCTGCTGTTCGGCCTTGCAGAAAAATATCCAGTGACACCTTATGCAGGTTTTGTTGGATACCTTTGAAATGTTCTACTCTGACTCCTGCTGCAATTCTAACACTCCAATCGTACGCGCCGCCCCGGTGAATTTATTGAATTTCTGAAGTAGACGCCAAATCAAGGAGTCTAATATATGCGACCTCGAGGCTCTAGGAGCGAGTCGAGGATCTCAACCTGTCTCCAGCATATCGAGACCATGTGTAGTTCTAGTACGTTAGCGCTGGATCTGCTAGTATCTTCCAGGTAGCAATGGGAAGTGCCTGAGAACGAACTGCAGCTTTACAGATACTGCCCAACCGATCTAAACATGCCGCGAACAATTCCAGAGCGGAAGGATGGCTGGGAAAACTATATATACGACTCTCCTCTTACAGAAATCGGCTACATGCAGGCTAAGCTAACAGGTGCCGGGTGAGAAGGAGGAATTTGCACATGATTTACATTCCTAGTGTGTATACTGAAAAAAATTCCAGGGCGAGCTTTACGAGATTCTGCTATGAAGTTTGAGGCCATTTACTCATCTTCAGCTTTGAGGTGTGTGCAAACTGCAAACGGAATAGTAGAAGAGCTTGGTAAGATGTACAAGCATGTTGTTGCTTGATTAGCCTTCTTAGCAATGCAGCGATTTGTCTGATATGTCTCGCCCGCACAACAGTTTGCCTGCAAGCTGCCGACGCAACGCATCATGATCGCGCCCTATTACAATTGTCATCTGTATCCTTTTTCAGACTGGCGTAATGTTTCTGCTTATTGATAATGAACTTTTCAGGCACGAAGTCGTTGATCAACATCGAACCGGGCCTTTTCGAGTGGATGCGATGGTATAGAGGCAACCGCCCAAGCTGGATCCAACCATCTGAGCTAAAAGAGTTTGGTGTGTGTTCCAGAACAACCATCCTCTATTTATCTAGGAAAGTCGAGTGTTTTAGGGCTCGCACGGTTGGGTACGGGATGTCGTGCTATTCACTCACACAAGCCGCAGGGCATTGACAGTATACCGCACTTTCTAACACGCCGTCCTCCACGTCTTCGCCGATGCCACGCGGATCGTACTCGTCTCATGTTAAACCATGTCTACATCGGTCGTCTCTTATTATCGTCGGCCAGCCGTCTCCATTTGTTGTATGACCGCGGAAGGCGAGGGGAGGGGTCTACTGCTGTATATCGATTATATACTGTGTCTCGTCGAACGTGCCGAATATCGATTCCTCTGTTTGTGCACAGTTGGGACCCGCATAAGGCGGAGTCGGAGGGGGTGTGCAATCCAACCATGGAAAAGTTTCACTCCCTTCGCAAGTGAACGGCACACCATTATAGTTGTTGGTAGAGGCTGTACGACAGCGGCATCTCAGGCTGTCATGACTAACCCGAGTTGGTTTGTTGGTTTGCTTCTGATACGGTGCTGTCAATCCGCATCTTCGCGGAGGTGATCGTCTTATGCAGTGGGCAGCCGTGTTCACTTTTCACGGTATTCAGCCACAATATCCTCTGTAAAAAAATCGGGATTCTCACGACTCATGGAGCAAGCGGCGCGCGCGATGATATTTGGAGCATGTGTGTTGAACAAGGCGATGAAACGATCCCCCTAGTCTAAGCCCAAACAATCGAAGTCGATATTTAAGAAGGCGCAGGGAGATGCTAGCCCCTTCCTCATGTCATGCGTTGATGCACTGTGTCGATTTTGAAAGATTTTTTCGTTTAGGCACATCCGTGGTCAGAAATATGCAAGCCAACGTCTGAGCAGCTTCCTCTATGTACAATTTTAATCTTCCATCGTTCGGTGCTGCCCACGTCTCTGATACGTATATCATGATAGCGCGATTCGCGGAGAGGTAGAGACATGACTTTCTCTACAATGGGAGTAGACCACAAGCACATACTCAGACAAACCATCGCTCGGAGCGGGACCGGCTCCTCCCAAAAATGACTTCATCGCCCGGACAGCGGCCGAGGGGCGAACTGGCACTGCGGTCAATGTCCGCTAGGGATATCAGCGTCGGCCGCTCTCCGGTCGCTCTCAGGGCGACAGCGGTGCCACGGCCAGAGATAGAGAGACGCAGGATTGGTTGTTCTTTGAGTGATAACGTGCGGGCCACGTTGTCACTCAAAGAACAACCAATCCTGCGGGTACAAAAGACAACTCGCCTCGTGTAGACGGGTAGTTGGCCTTTCGAGGCCACCTACAGGAAGACAATTTTTGGCGGCCGGGAGGATCTCCCATGGCCCGCGGTGGGGAAAGCTTCCTCATTGAGGACCAAGCTAGGGTGGTATCCTTGTTGCGGCCTGTGGCAGGTTTAACCACCTGGCCCACAGGCTGTAGCAAGTACCTTATTCTTAAGAAGCTTAATCCTCTCCAGGAAAGGCGGAAATAAAGAAAAAAATAGCAGTAAGGAAATTTTTGAAAATCGCCCGAACAGGGACCGCAGTGCCAGTTGGGACCGAAGATCGCTCTCAGCGGGACTTCTGTCGCCCGGAGAGCGGCTGCTGTCCCCCGACTAGATGGCTAGATTTCGCTCGTAGCGGAGAAACAGCGACGCTCGAGTCGCGCTCCGGTCCCGCTCCCAGCGATGGCTTGTCTGAGTGGCTAACGACTTTTATGCGAATGTAGCTTTTGCACTCTCAAGTTACCATAGATCCGTCAGCGTTGGGCCTCCAGAAATGCCTACTGTATAGACACCTCGTTCCTGCATCTATCAACTTCGGGGAGGCAATTCTACAGCTCGCAAAATCTTAGTGGCTCACGACTAAAGGTGCCAAAACTTCAAAGGGGCCGGCTAAATGACACGGAGGAGGGAACGGTTGGCACTTAAACAACACCATGGTCACTGGTTGACGAGCATCTACGTCTCTGATTTTTTCGTACCATCTTGCACTGTCTTCCATGGCGTTTCCCTTTATCGATCGCGGAAAGTTTCCACAACCATGACCGTGGGTGACGTCCAACATTGACCCTTCACTTCTCTATTTTTTCGCCTCTCTTTCCGCTCCTTGACACCTCAAACTGCCTTACTCATGACTGCAGTATTCACATAAACTTAAGTATACAATACCGCCACTATCCAAGGGAAAAATGGGCAAAGGGGGCAACTAAAGCATCTTTCGACCACAACTCGCCAAAGTGCTCCGTTTTCAATTTCGAAACGACCAAAATGTCCACCGTGCCATAATCTATCTATCTAACTGTATGAGATAAAATGGGAAATTCGCTATGAAAACGCTTTTTTAGGATGCAGTTAGTTATGAATTCATAATCTCACCGCAAGAAAACGAGCCCATTCGATCCAAAACAACTGTACGCGATCTCTAGCATGGTCAAAATGAAAATGTATTTCGCCCTAAAAAAATAATGTTGCTCCCAAAATTCGCAGAATATTTGTGCATGATTGACTAGATCACGACGTGCTGTACATTTCGTCGTTTTCAAAATTGAAAACGGAGCACTCTGAGGCGAGTTGTGGTCGAAAGACGCTTTAGTTGCCCACTTTGCCCATTTCGCCCATTTTCTCCCTTGGATAGCGGCAGTTTTGTACATCTGGATGATTTAGGCTATGCGGTCAATGCTGACTATATTCCAATCACAAACGCTACTTCAGCGCTATCGTTGGATGAATCGTTGACTGATTACTATGATCGATCATACATGCTGATGAAAGAACTTCTTTCGAGGCATCCAAGTGGTGAGCTTTACTAACTAGTGGTTCGTAGCTTTAGGTTCAGCTTTTGCTTCGTTAAGAAGATGTGCCGGGTCAGTTTTTTTCCCTAACGAACCGCGTTCCTTCAAGAAATTCTCACTCCGAATCGTCTTGATACTTAAAGGCAATGTACACGATTAAAAAAGTGTTTGAAATTCCACTAGGAATGGGTAGTGGAGGGACACTCTGTAACGGTAATGTCGAAAGAACGGATGAAAACAAGCCAGGAAGAGCCCCAGAAGAGCCCGAAGTTGCCAATTTCAGCGCAAGGCAAACCCCAGAAGCGCATTGCCCGCCCACCGACGTGAACGAATGAAAGCTTGAAATCGTGAGATGGGCGATGATTTCCTAATATTGGCCCCGTTTTTCCCTTCATTTTCGACTTCTCTCTTTACCCAGGTCAGCTCGCATACATCGGCGGCAAGAGACGGAAGTTACAAGCCTCGGAAAACTCGTCCATATTGCTTCTCTAGCTCAATTTTTGAGGGACCATAACTCCGTTCTCAGAAGGTCGTGTACGATTTTAGAGACATCGTTGGAATCAGCATGGAAACGTTCTCAAGATAAGCTAAGAAACAGAAAAACGATTTTCATCGTGGACACTGCCTTTAATTTACCGAAAGATCTCAGTGGTCAAATGCATCCGATCGATAGCCTTCTCTCTAGATCTCGACGAACCTCTGAAGAAATTAATTTCTGTGAGAGATGTAGGTATATTAAAAGGGGGATGAACTTTCATTTGAAGTTCTCATTTTAAACACTGTTTTTTTTTCGTTAAAGGTGTACTTTTAGAAGAGATTCGTTTTTTAGCGCGAAGATATAAAGGTCCTCTAATTCGCAGCCAAATAGACTTTTTCTCCCCGCGCGCTTCGGCGTAGCAAGGGAGAGACGAGGAGATAGTGTGGCGGAGAAGGAAACACAGCATCCGCGCGCACACGCATGCGATTAACGGAAAAAATTTCTCTCCGGAGTGGAGGATACATAATCATTCACCGAAAACATGTAGTTTTCAGCTTTTCGTGTAAAGAGATTTGTCAGTGAGGAGTGCGGCCGACCTAGAAAGTGGATCGTGAATACAGCCGCGTCCCGGTGACAACTTTAAAGGCACAGTCCAACTTCAGAATCGTTTTTCCATTTTTTCGCCTATCTTGAGAATGGTCCCAAGCCGATTCCATGTCTCTGGAATCGTACAAGAACCCTCAAGAACGGAGTTTCGATCCCTCGAAAATTGAGGTACGGAAGCATGTTGGAGTTGTTCGAAGCTTGTAACTTCTGTCATTTGCGACCGATGTGTGCGAGCCGACCTGAGCATAGATAGAGGTCGAGAATGAAAGGAAGAGCGGGACTATTATCCGGAAACCATCGCTAACCTCGCCATTGTTGAACGCGAAAGATCAGGCGTGTCAGAGTGGCTTACTCCTATATCTCGCTTATTCGAGGAAACGGAAAGCTCGCACTTGACAGGTGCTATATAGGATGGGCCTACTCCACAATTATGTGAAAATCTCAGAATTCGTCCCTGGGCTTGGACTGTGCCTAATGTCTTTCAAGCTTTGGCCTTGTAGTCCTGTAGCATACATCATTATAACGGCTTTAAGACGGAAAATATTATATAAAAATTAAATTTATACGCAGAAAGCAAGGAAAACCCTTTTCTGAAATAGCATATGTTAATTTGATGTTTTCTGCCGATATATGACGCGAACGACGAAAATATGGGTTACACACTCCTCAGTGACAGCAAAGGTCAGCTTCGAGTATAGTTCAATCACTGTTATGGAAGAAATCTTCCGAGTGTTGAATTTTTAAACTTTTCAAATGGAGAAAATCTAATCATGTAAAGCAGATAGTTGCTATGAAACTTTTCCTAAAGTTTTACTTGTTATGTATATGTACCATCCGAAAATCGTACGCTGTTCTCTGGATTGCCCGTATAATTGCCGATTTCAGGAACTATTCTGATTGTGGCACATGCGGAGTCGTTGGACATGTGTACTCGTCAACTGTGTGGCGGAGAGCCGAGAACATTTGAAGAATTCTGGTATATACTGCAACACACTCCCTATCTCGCCTCTATACAGCTCACAGAAACGCACATCGGGTGGAAATTTTCTGGCTCACCCGTTGCTCCACTCACACACGCCTCTAACTATGTCTATGATTCTTGTCACCTAGCATTGTCTCAATCGGCGCTCGCAGAGCGGATGAATGAAAGTCGCTCATAATAGATTTTTTCTGGGATCATTGTATCACAAATTATGATTTTGTTCGGCTATATCAACTTTTAAAATGAGAAATTTTATACTCTTGTGTTTAATTGTCATCCAAAACGTCCGCTCCATTCCCGTCTCTCCAGAGCAGTTTCAAAAGAAGCGGCTGTTCAGTGGAAAATGTATATGTCTGAATGAGGAAGAAACCATACGAAAGCGCTTCATATCTGTGATAGCAATAAGAAAGTGATCTGCCGAAATGGGAATGTGCATAGGTAGAGCGTGTCAATATTATTTGCGGTTGTGTTGTGGAGCGTATAATAAATGGAATGCAAAGAAGACATGCAATTTTGTGCTTGGCACAATTTTTTGTCTCAGAGTTCTTTGACGGAAAGTGCGATGGTAGTACGGAGTTAGCACCGCTACCCGTGACTCAGCGGTGATAACTCTATATGTATGCCTTTGTGGTTCAGCAATCTCTGACACGTCGGTTTTTTTTTCTGCCCCGATTTCATACCCCTCGACTGCACCGCGACGTTGCCTCGATCGCTACACGGTATACTTCGGCATCGAATAATTTCGAGTCATCCTATAAATGGATTTTTCTTTCGAATGACAAACTGGTTCGAGCCGTCTTCGGTTTTCAGACAACAAGTAAGAGGTAAGCTTCTCATAAGTCATGTCTTGACAGATTTCTTCACAAAATCATAATTATCAATTATTCGAAAAAAAGTCGATTATGAGTCGATTATGAGTCATAATCGACTTTTTTTTTCGAATAATTAATAATTATGATTTTGTGAAGGCAAAGAACTTTGCCATGGCATGACTTTTGTAAAGCTTACCTCTTACTTGTTGTCTGAAAACCGAAGACGGCTTGAACCATTTTGTCATTCGAAAGAAAAATTCATTTTTAGGATAACTCGAAATTATTCGATGCCGAGGTATACTACACGGTAGCTCTACGTTTTCTCACGTTTTTCTTTCTCATAACGACGGCTGCCTTTTCTTCTCCTGGGTGTCCCCTGTGTGATAGCCAATCACAGCACGCCGCTTCTCTATTACCTTTTTTGCGGCTTGGTCATCTTACCAACACCACGTTGCATCTCTTGGTAGGAAGCATTCGTTAGCCAAGATAACTCGACCCTAGATCCATGTGATGCTAAGCGTTCGCTGATTATGGACAAGAGGTTGAGACCGGAGGGTGAGGTCTTGAAGTAAATGCAGGAGTTTGCCAATGGCTAGAGCTAATCGCACATAAGTTCCCCCTCCCTTCGAAAAATGCGTGGAGTACATTAATATAAACACGTGCTTCCGGAGTCACTTTTTCCTGTTATCGAGCACCGAACCACGTACGAAAGATCAAGAGCCGCATTCCTGACAGGAGTTGGGAGAAAGGTGGTGTATTGGATTGTCAATCTGTTTCAACGCTTTGTCTCACAATACCATTTTCTGCGGAAGATTGAGCCTCCGCTCCATTTGCAGAATAAGTCTCCCACTTCGAGATGTCTCTTTACCTGGAAATTGTGCAATTGGAGGGAAGCGCAATCCCTTTTTTTTCAAATTCTCTGACGGTTTGACCCCATATGAACTTACGCGAGGTCAAGTAGCTCTTCTTATGTTGGAATCGCTCATTCATTTCTTCGAGTTTTTTTTACATATTTCTTCCTCGAACGAATCGCTACAACTCTTTCGTTGGAAAGTCAAGAATAAGTGGCGAACCCTACCAACATCATTTCACGATCGATCGAATGACGCTGATCGGCGATCGATCGCACCTTCGATTGTGTGTCGTCCATTATTGGCTGGTGTGTCCACATAGTGTTAGGCAGCGTTCATACTTTGCGAGCGCGCGCGATTGCGCGAAATCTATGGCCGTCGTGGGCATATGATTTTTGCTAGCCGCTCTCGCGCGCTCAGGTCCCCTCCAAAAAGGAACAGCAAGTTTCAAGTCTAATGCTCCATCCCAGATGCAGGGAGCATCATACAGGTTTAAAACTATAGCATTCGTTACTCACTATTCCACCACGGCCATCACAAACCGTTGGAAATGAGCACTCAACGAGCCGACTCACCCGGGGCCGTCTGCAAGAACGCGCCGGATGGGGCAGGGGCAGTGCAGTCGGCGCCTTTGAAGATCGCCGTTGCTCACAAGACTGGACACGTCTATCGTGGTAGGTCACAAGTCAAGACGCGTATGTCGTGCCCAGTAGTCTTTCTCGCTGCCTTCAGCCACTCCAATTTTATAGCTAGGGCGGCTAGGGCACAGCGATGGGGCACGACATACGTGTCTTGACTTGTGACCAACCACGATAGGCTTGTCCTGTCTTGTGAGCAACGGCGATCTTCAAAGGGGTTGAGCAGAGTGCCAACAGGGCGCGGCGCGGCCTGATGATGGTGAGCCGTATTGATAGATCGCGGCGATCTATCAATACGGCTCTCCATCATCAGACCGCGCCGCGGTGGCACTCTGCTCAGCCCCTAAAGGCGTCGACTGCACTGCCCCTGCCCCATCCGGCGCGTTCTTGCAGACGGCCCCCTGTCAAACGTTGTCAATCGAATCTACACGATGCATGGGGTGTCTTGTCGTGTTATTTGCGTGGTTGGGCATCCTCCAGCGTTTAGGAGCGCTGAGAGGCGCACAGCAACCGAAACGCACGACTTCGCAACGTATGGACGCTGTCTTACGTGAGGTCTGGAATAGCCTATACCATCGCGTACGATCTCTTCCAAGCAGATTATATGTATCAGAGAAACTGTGCGCCTTTCATGCACAAGCGTGAGGGAACAATTTGCGGCTTAAAGGCACACTAAACCCTCAGACACGAATTTTGAGATTTCCGTGTAATTCTGTAGAAGACCCCTCCTGTATAGTACTCGCCAAATGCGAGATCTCAATTCCTCCAAGTAAGCGAGATATAAGCGACCACCACGGCCCACCCCCTTCAGCCATCACCACAGGCCCGGTCGCCTTCCTGATTTTCGATCTCATTTGCGGCTAGATGGATGAATGATTTTCAACCGAGTCGTCGTTCTTCACTCCCTTTCCAATCTATCTACTCATCCTGTTTTGCTCTCGTGCCGCGACTGCAAATCAAGAGAAATGCAGGCCTGAGACAACTCGTCCACCAAGTTTTCGCCCTCAAAATACAGGCATTTTCAAGTTGCCATATCTCCGTTCGTAGGAGTTCTTAGACGATTTTAGAAATATCATTGTGATCAGAGTCTGACCCTCTCCAAGATAAGTATATAACCTAGAAATAATTTTCTGCGTGTCCTGTGCCTTTAAAGGCAGTGTTCACGTCGAGAAATTTGTCCGTTTTTCGTGGAAACGTAAGCTTTTGAGCCCTCTAAGAAGAGTAAGGATGGATGTACCTCGAAAAACGGCCGATTTATGGGTGAAAATCCCGTGGACCAGCCAAATTATTGAATACTCTTAATCCCGGAAGATCCTGACATCCAAGCATGTCCATTTAACCACCTTATTTTTAAAACGTTCTCGGTACAAGAAACGGAGAACCTTGCGAAAATGTCAGCCGAATAATTTACTTTAAAACATAGCGATTATTCTCTGGAAAATCGGCAGGGTACGCTCACACGAGAGATTACAGATAGTGAGCTAACAGAACACTGGTCATCGTATGGTGTCTGCACGTTTTCAGAAATAAGAATGAGAAATTCGGTGAAGTTCTGGTCCGTCATGCGAGAATTAACACTGCGAGCAGGAGAGTAGTGAGGAGATGGTCGATGTTGATTCTGCCGACAGTGGTAATCTAGAGGAATTTCCTTTTTCTTCAAGACCACGTGTCCCACCGGTGGGACACGCTTTTCAAAAATCGATTTTTCTGTCACAAGGACGAATTTTCAAACTTTATCATGCTTAATGTATCAACCTATTCTATACTCGGCTAAGGAAGTCGTGCTCTGTCGGGTGCTCCACTATAGCACAATGTGCAATTTTTTGTGTAAATAGCTAGGGTTCAATACGAAAAAAAATCGTTGCAAAAACAGTTTCTCAAGCGCATTATGAGTTCTTTTTATTTCTGCTACCATTACTTAGCTTCATCAGCAAGAAACCTTGGCTGGAATCACGTTCTGTTCACCTGGAAACGTGCAACTACCATGGCTCCACCTACCATGAACCCGAATATCGACGATTTTAACTTTTTTACCCATAACCAAACCTAAATCATACAAAATTCGAAAACAGATAGCAGGTTTCTGAATCACATTCAAAGAAACTTCTCAAAGTGAATATCACTGGAGCAGCGGTGGCAAAATACTATTACCGCTTGTCCCTGTCGTGACTTCAGGCTATTGTTTCTCATGGTAGAAGGAGTACCATGAGCGGAAATACTCCATTGATAGCTTCACTATGAACATGAAAAACAAAAGATTCTGGTGGCGTTCCATTCAAGCTCGCGTGTCCCACCGGCGGGACACGGCATACGGTAACGCAATATAGCACGCGGTCCGAACGTGCATTCACCCAAAATTAGGTGTGGTCTTGAATGAGTTAAGAACGGCTCCTTACCGCTAAGCATTATTGCCATTAACCGCGCCACCGTACTTTTAAAATCGTGTCATAGAGACTGGTTAATTTCCCATTACTCTACTCTCTCTACTCCTTATAGTCGTCCCCGTCTATGCGGGTATTATCTCCGTTTGTAGCGACGATTCGGAGAAAGTTCCTTGAATTCGTAATCGTTCGGAAGATGACGTTTTCGTCTTTGAAGGAGGAATGACTAATATACACGAAATGTTTAATATAGCTCGCTCACTGAGGAACATATTGGAGAAATTCCTGAAGAATCGATGAATCAGAAGCAAACTAATTTACATGCCTATGATGTTTATGTTTTTTTAGTTCTGAGAAGCTTTACATAAAAAGGGAGGTGTGGACACACTCCATAATCTGCTCAAAAAAAGTCGTGCAAGCAGGGTCCAGCAGGTGTGAATAGCTCGCCAACGGGTGATGTTGGGGGTCGTAAAAATTTTCGGAGAGAGACGAAAACTTCGTAGGGGTCGTGAAATTTTAGGGCAGCAAAAGACGTTTTTCTTTGAAAAAAAATTCAAAAACGTTTAAAAATTTGTAGAAAAGTCGTTTCTGCAAATTGAAAACAAAATCACAACTGTTTGCAACCTGAAAAGAATTAGTTCCAAGTTCATTCAATTGTTTTTAATCCTCTTGTATTGTGAAATTCGCTGTACTTCATCTGAAAAAAGAACCACTATAAGACGTACCACCACCCATTAAAAGCCAAAATTTTAACTTCGAAAAAAAAGAAGCTGTATCGCTCCAGCCGCGAAGCGGCTGGAGAGGTTTGGTTTTACTGATAGAATTCCCCACAAATCGTCACAGTTTCATTTCCCAACCCGACTGGATACAAGGATTCAGGCGAGGCACGCCGGTGGACGTTGGCACGTTGGCAAATCGTAGGGTTTCTGCCATAGCTATCCAACCGGTACAGGGTTCGGCGCGGGGTGTGGATGTCGACACCGGGGGGTCTGAGCTGCGCAATTGTGGAGGTAGGGGGGTCTGAGATCCACCGGGAGACCACGTGAATCATTCTGACCGGGGGTAGTAGGTACATTTTTTAGAAATATTTTTTCCGAATAATTCGGTAATACCGTCAAATTAACATGAATTCTTGTTGTAATTAAATTTACGTAAATGTTAAAATTATAGTAAAGGTTCTCCTACGGTTGAATATAAGGCACATAGGTTCTGGGCGTATATCCTGGATAGTTGTGTACTGAATTGCAAATAACACGAGATTGGAAGCTACGGAAAGGGGCGGAAGAAAAGAGTGGATGCGTTGAATGAAGTTATTGGCAAAGACAAAGACGACAAGATGTACTCAAGAAATAAATATGTTTCAGAGAAGAATAGGTTATTTTAAATGTATGGAAAACACGCTTTAATATGTGGTTGAATACGAAAATAGGTGCTTGAACATTAGCCAGACCAGACATGGCAAAAACACTTGCTAGTTGGAAAGAGCGTCATCTAATCTGGTTACGTTTCGAATTTCATTCTCCGAAACCCACACATACACGAAACACACTACGCGGATTCGATCTCGCAGGATGCTTAATTTTCGGAAAACATTAGACCTAATATTTTTTTCCAAAGTACATAAGGGTCACGAAAATAAGATATTCGAGTCGAGAGTGGTAGATTTGTCGAATCGGCCCCAGTTATGTATATACAAAAGGAATTTCAAAAAAGTCAATTTCGATGCTGTACGTGACTATTTACTAAATGTAGACTGGTTTAGCTCCTTGAACGCTGCGGGTAGTGTTAATGAAAAGTATGAACTTCTTATTGCAATCATGCAACACTGCATTGAAATCTTTGTCCCTTTTGAACAATTTACGGGAAAAAAACCAAAACTTCCTGCTTACTTAGCTAGACTTGAGCGTCTGAGATCGAGTGCATGGTATAAAGCTAAATTTCACAATATTAGTGAAAAGTGGGGCCACTTTAAGGCAGTAAGCGAGCGATTCGTGCGTAAAATGAAAAAATCAACAATCAAACCGAGAAAAAGGCTGTGGAATCTGAAGATCGACACTCTTTCTACAAGTTCCTCAACTCGAAACTTCAAGAAAACCCTCGTGTTGGAGTACTTTATAGCCCCGATGGGGTGATTCTGAGGAAGGATGATGAAAAAGCCGAGTAACTGGCAAGCGTTTTTGATGAGGTTTTCTCTGAAGCTGCCGATACGTCGAGACATTCTGTTCCCGGTGCATTTGCCGTTATGAATGACTCATGCTGGTTCCACAGGGATGAAATTTTGAATGAACTTTCACGATGGCTTAACTCTGGATCTCAAACCCCTGACGACATCCCGCTTAGTTCATCAAAAGCGTCGCCAATGAGATTTCTGGTCCCTTAGAACACATTTTTTATCTAAGTTTTATGACGGCTGAAGTTCCTCTGAAATGGAGGCACTCATTAATTACTCCAAATCCTAAATCACGTCACGATCATGAATAGCTCTTTCTGCTGATGAGGATATACCACTACCCTCTGAAATACTTACATACAACCACGATTAAAGGAATAGAACACCCAAAAAATTGTCTTTCGGTTTCTATGCTTATCTTGGAGAGGGTGACACGTTGATCACAGCGGTATCTCTGAAATCTTCCAAGACCCGATATGAACAGAGTTATGGCTACTTGGAAAAACCTATAATTTCAGAATGGAAAATTGGTGGACGAGTTGTCTCAGGCCTGTGTTTCTCTTCATTCGCAATCGTTGCGCGAGGGCAAATAAAGAAAAATACTCTCTTTTTGGTTCCGTTTTTGTATGTTTGTTTTAATCAGTAATAGAATTATAAAATTTGTAGAAATTTTTTTGAAAATTACATCGTATAAAGCATATACTCGTCAGAATGGAATGGTGTTATATATGCGATGGCAAAGAATATTTTAAGATATGAATTGTTTCGCCCCTGTCTTCAGACAATTCATATCTCTAGCTACCCGGGGCTCTTCAGTGAAGAAGGTAGCTAGGAAATTTTTATATAGTTTGGACAAACTAAGAGAATGGTAGTACAAATTTAATGTTTTAATCATATTGGTAATTTCGATTTGATTTATACAAAATCTGATTAAAGCTACTGTGTCGTTATCCTCCGAGAGCTCGTCAAGCTAGGAACAAAGTTCCAGGGACTCCCTCTCATCCTCGGATAACAATTATTTCCAAACTAAATTTTGACTTCAGCCTAATTTAAAGTTCAATTTAGATTGAAATCTCAAGATGACATTCAGGAATAAATAGGGAAAGTAGTATAGGTGAGGAACAGAAAAAGGAGGCAGAAAGCCAGAAAAAAAGGAAAAGAAAGAAGAAAGAAAGATGAAAGAGGACAGAAGAAAGAGGACAGAAGAAAGAGGACAGAAGAAAGAAGAAAGACGAAAGAAGAAAGAAGAAAGAAGAAAGAAGAAAGAAGAAAGAAGAAAGAAGAAAGAAGAAAGAAGAAAAGAAGAAAGAAGAAAGAAAGAAAGAAGAAAGAAGAAAGAAGAAAGAAGAAAGAAGAAAGAAGAAAGAAGAAAGAAGAAAGAAGAAAGAAGAAAGAAGAAAGAAGAAAGAAGAAAGAAGAAAGAAAGAAAGAAGAAAGAAGAAAGAAGAAAGAAGAAAGAAGAAAGAAGAAAGAAGAAAGAAGAAAGAAGAAAGAAGAAAGAAAGAAAGAAAGAAAGAAGAAAGAAGAAAAGAAGAAAAGAAGAAAGAAGAAAGAAGAAAGAAGAAAGAAGAAAGAAGAAAGAAAGAAAGAAGAAAGAAGAAAGAAGAAAGAAGAAAAGAAAGAAGAAAGAAGAAAGAAGAAAGAAGAAAAGAAAGAAAGAAGAAAGAAAGAAAGAAGAAAGAAGAAAGAAGAAAGAAGAAAGAAGAAAGAAGAAAGAAGAAAGAAGAAAGAAGAAAGAAGAAAGAAGAAAGAAGAAAGAAGAAAGAAGAAAGAAGAGAAGAAGAAAGAAGAAAGAAGAAAGAAGAAAGAAGAAAGAAGAAAGAAGAAAGAAGAAAGAAGAAAGAAGAAAGAAGAAAGAAGAAAGAAGAAAAGAAGAAAGAAGAAAGAAGAAAGAAGAAAGAAAGAAAGAAGAAAGAAGAAAGAAGAAAGAAGAAAGAAGAAAGAAGAAAGAAGAAAGAAGAAAGAAGAAAGAAGAAAGAAGAAAGAAGAAAGAAGAAAGAAGAAAGAAGAAAGAAGAGAAGAAAGAAGAAAGAAGAAAGAAGGAGGAAGAAAGAAAGAAGAAAGACGATTGAATAATGAAGAATAAAGAAAGAAAGAATAGAAAAAGAAAAAAAGGAAGAGAAATAACGGAAGAAAGAAAGGGAGAATGAAAGAAAGAAAGGAAGAAAGAGAGGAAGAAAGAAAAGAGATAAAGAGAGAAACGGAGACAAACAGAGAGAAAGAGAAGAAGAGAGAAAAGGAAAGAAAGAAAAGAGAAAGAGAAAGAAGGGAAGAGGAAAAAAAAACAAACAAACAATCGAACCCACCAATCAATCGCAAAGTGGAAAAGAAGTTCCACTAGAATAGGTGGGGTAGCCACCATATCGCCATGATATTGAAAAAAAAAATGAACCATACTGTTTTGCCTCAAACTAATTGTTTTGATAAATTTGATAGTGTGAAAAATTGGAGTTGATAATATCAGAAAATTTGTCTGATCATGTTATGTAATTGTTTGAATTTGTTGTATAATCCATACTTCAGTAATATGAAGGTGTTTCTATTTATACATTTCAGAATGTTGTTATGTATGATATGTTCAGGGTAACAGTTTTTGTTTAGTAAATTTTTCAACATTATGACTCGTTTTATAAAGTCGGGTACCAGACTTGATGTACGTGCGATTCTTAAAACTTCTGTGTAAATGACAGAAGACTTAATTCTTATTGAAATGTTGGATTTAAAATGAGGGAATCTTATGACTTTGAAATCAAAGTTGTCTGTTTTATTGAAAGGCTTGGATATAATAGCATTATTGACTATTTTCAAATCTAAAATTTTAAATTCAAATCAAGATAGAAGATGGAGACAGCCCGGCAGTGGACTGGAGAACGAAGACTCGTTATAATTCATCTAACCATCAAGCCGCTATCGCATTCCAAAATCTGCTAGGGGGTCGGGCCTGTGGTGGTCGCTTATATCTCGCCTATATGAAGGAATTGAGATCTCGCACTTTGCACGTTCTATATAGGAGCGGTCTACTACACAATGAAATGAAAATCCCAAAATTCATGTCTGAGGGTGTACTGTGCCTTTAAAGGTACAGCCCAACCTCAGAATCGTTTCTCTGTTTCTCTGCCTAGGGCGGGTTGTCCAAAGCTTATAACATCGGTCATTTGTAATCGATGTAAGCGTTGGACTTGAATGTAGAGAGAGGCTGAGAATGAAAGAAAGAACGGGCCTATTAATCGAAAACCATCGCTCAACTTGTTTACCTCGAAACATCGTAAAAGGGGTGTGCCAACGTGGCTGCCTGATCTGCGCGCCCCAGAGTGGCTTCTCCCTATAACTCGCCTATTCGGAGGAATGGAGAGCTCGCAGTTAGCAGGTGTTATAAAATTTAAGTCTGCTTCACAATTATGTGGAAACCTCAGTTTTTTTTCATGATCTTGAACTTCGAGCGATCTTTCTCTCTGCAACAATGACTAGTGTTACTGTAATCAGGAGTCAGATTAAAGGCATCGTATGCACTGAAAATCGCTTACTGTTTATCAAGTTTGATTAGTTAATTGAGCCCGTCTGAGAATGTAGGGAGAGTGCGATGGGTCATCAACGCTTCGTTGTGAAGGAATATGGAATTGAGTGTCTCAAATTCCGTCAAAAAAGGCCGGCCCTCCGTCAGTCATCTGGCACAATTTACTGTCAGCCATCGTATAAGTAATTGATCAACAATTGGTTTGGTACACATGAAGGGAAGTTGATGGAATATACTGTACGAATACGTGGAGAATATCTTTTATACACATATTGGTTACCCTTTCCTTTCCCCAGAACTTACCTGATAGGAAGGCGAACTTTATTTGATCGAGAGATAATGGGTCAACACAGAATTTGGTAGCGATCGACTCTTCCTTTCTTAAAAGTCGATTGAGAAGAGTTCGGACGGAAACAACAGTTTTGAACGATTTTTTCGCCGTTTTTTCAACGTAGCTGTTATAGAGGGTGCAAAAGCGTTCCTCAGAAATGGAAATCTCGAAATCCATCGTGAACGATGCCTTCAATTGATGACAGAACATGAAGCGGGGCTCGGGGTACATTCTGCGCTTCCGCCAGCGCTTCTTTCCGCCAGAAAGTATTATCTTAAAGGCAGTGTTCACGATGATTTTCGTTCCCGAGTTTTTTCACATAAAACAATGAGTTGGCCTCCAAGTGTTACCCAAATTACGAAGAAACGGCGAGATACGCATTAAAACGTCGTATTTCAGTGACATTATTCTGTATCATGGACTAGTTGTCCGGTTGGATGAACATGTTCAAGGTGGTTGTCAACGGTATAAAATGGGGCTAATCAAAAATTGAGGATAATTTCAGGCAAAACAGTATTAGCTAGGGTCCGAAGGAAAGCACGGGGCAATAGAGAGTAGAGAATTGCGAAGGACGGGTCCGCAAAAGATTTCATTGTCACAACAAACACTCACTGTGATGCTTAAAAGGCGGGCTGATACTTAAGGAATTCGAGTACTTCCGGTGCGTTTTTCTCGATTTCTTCGTCATTTTAGTTCTACCCGGGGGCCACTTAGTCGATATAGTGAATAATCTCAAAATTGAAGATTATCGTGAACACTTTCTCTAAAGGCAGTGTTCACGAAGAAAAAGTTTCCTTTTTTTGGCTAAACCGTAAGCTTTGGGTCCCTATAAAAAGATTAAGAACGGAAGTGCGACGAAAAACGGTCGGCAAGTGGGTGAAAATCTCGTGGGCCAGCCGACCCATTGGGCCACTCCGCCCACGTCCTATAACAGTTCCCCTGAATTTGTGGTTAAAGGAGCGATGGTTTCCGATCAAAAGCCCCGTTCTTCCCTTCATTCTAAACGTCTCTCTTTACTCAGGTCAGCTGCCACACATCGGCTGCAAAAAACAGGCCTCGGACAACCCGTCCACAATTTTCCCTTGCTGAATTTCGAGGAGCCATAACTCCGTTTCCAGGGGGTCTTGTACTATTCCAGGGGCATCATTGGAATCAGCATGGGTTCGTTTTCAAGATAGGCGGAAGAACAAAATAACAACTTTTATCGTGAACACTGCCTTTAAAGCAAGCTAGTGAGTTCAGTATAGAGTTTCATGTTTTTTGATTCTTGACTTACTTACTTTCACTTAATCGGTTAGCTTTCGCCTGACGCGGTCATTCCGCATCTTCACCGAGGTGTGCCGCCCTAGTAGTCAGCCGTGTCCATTTTTCACGGTCTTCAGCCACAATTTGAACACATTCCATCCAGCTGTCACTATTCCATTTCTTGCGAAACGAAACATCGCGCGCCTGACCTGTCTTTCGATGCCGAGTGACTTCAAATCCTCTTTAACCACATCCGTCCAGAACTTTCGCCTACGCCCAGGTGGCCGTTTCCAGACAGGATTTAGAAGCATTCTTAGAGCGTGTTGTACGAGACGATCCGGCGTTCTTCTTAGTATATGCCCGAGCAGTCGAAGTCGACTTTCCATTGCTGCTTGAGATGGCGTTATGAGGTATTGGCACCTCCCTCGTGTCAAGCGTTGATGTACTGCGTCGATTTCCTTGTAAAGTTCTTCGTTATGGCATACACGCGGCCAGAAATATCCAAGCAAACGCCTAAAAAGCTTCCTCTCCGTGCAATCCAACCTTTCCATCTGGGTCTTCGGTGCTGCCCACGTCTCCGATCCGAACATTATGATAGGGCGAATAGCGGATAGGTAGATGCGCAACTTGACATCCTTCGCGATGGTGGTAGACCACAAACACTTGGTTAAAGAATTAAATGCAGACGTAGCTTTCGCACATCGTTGTCGAATATCCGCTGCAAAACTACCATCGTTCTTCAGCAAACAGCCCAAATAACAGAATTCGTCTACCAGTTCGATACGTTGTCCGTCCACACAAACTCCCGTTGAAGGCCTCTGAGAGACCCACATCTGTTTGCATTTGTCAGGACGAAGACGAAGTCCATAGGCTGCGGCATACTTCGAAACGAGGTTCACAATCCTTTGCAGTTTTGCGTTGTTTTCAGCGAATAACACAATGTCGTCGGCGTACTCCAGGTCGACAAGGGAGCGTCCTGATGGTGTTAGGATCACATCCGCAGGAAACTGTTCTGCAACTATACGCATGATGTCATCAACGGCGGAGTTGAAAAGAAAAGGTCCTGCAACGGCTCCTTGCCTTACTCCTGTTTTCACCTCGATAGCTGACGTAAATCCGACAGGTGTACGAACTGCTGCTGTTGTTCCTTTGTTCATGTCCTCGATCAACCGAACATACTTTTCCGGGACTCCATCTGCTCGCAGAGCATTGAGCAATCGATCACGATGAGGAGAGCCGAACGCGGCTTCAAAGTCCAAAAAAGCAAGCTGTAATGGCTTGACGAACACTCGGTCGATAGTCCCAGGTCGAAAACCGGCTCGCTCATCTCTGGTCGTTCCTTCACGATGTTCGATAGGTCGCTCGAGAATGATACGTTCTTAAACCTTGTACATGACACGAAGTAGAGAGATTCCTCTGTAGTTCTTACGATCCGTGACGGATAGCTTTTCATGAAGAGGTCCGATGATCGCATGCCTCCACGAATCGGGTATGCTTTCGCTCATCCATATGGCACGGATGGTGTTGGTCATTTCACGAATTCCAGACGGTGGAAGAGTTTTCAGCATTTCCGCACTGATGTTGTCATCTCCACCTGCCTTTCCATTCTTCATTTTCCGGACACAATCCAAAACTTCAGACTCAGTCGGCGCTTCCTCACTGACATCGTAATGTGCTCTCTGAACATGCGGGAGTTCAGATTCTGATGGCGCTGGACGATTCAGTAGTGAACTAAAGTAATCCTTCCATATTGGCAGCATCGCATCGCCAACTGCAACTCCATTGGTAGTGTTCAAGACAGGAGAACATCTCTTCATCTTCCCGCTATACTGTCGCAGCAACGTGTAGGCTTTCTTCGGATTCTTCTCCTCCCAAGCCTTCTCGAACTCCTTTGCTCTACACGTCCACTCTCGTTCGCGGTCACTTTAAAGCTGCCAACGCAACTTCCTCCTCAGACGCTTCTCCTCCACGAAGTTTCCTGCAGTTCGGAGAGCACATACTCTGTTGTAGGTAGATGTTGTTTTTTCTGAGACGTAGGCGAACTTCTTCTTAGGCTGCACAACCGGGAGTGCCTCTTTCGAAGCGTCCTGGATGCACTTGACAAAAGAATCCGCGTCGCAAAGTTTCTTCTTAGTCCGTACTCCGATGTGAATAGAAACGCGTTGTCAAAAATTCCTTCTGCACTCTTCATCTCTGAGACTTGTCATGTCAATCCTCTAGAGAGGCTGAGCCCTTCGCTTCCTCTTATGAATCCTCGCAGTGAAGTTCAACACAACAGTACGGTGATCCGAATCGAATGCGACATCCCACACAGCCCTAGATCTTCGAATGTTCGATACTGGAATATTCCTCGTCAGAACATAGTCGAGCTGTAGTTTATAAGTTGTCATCTTCCGCTTCCGCTGCTCTTCTGGAGATAGCTGGGTTGGTCCCTGCCACGTAAGCTGATGACGGCGATGATTCCTCTTGAATGTCGATGCAATAATCAGACCACTGCGTTCACAAAAGTCGACAAGGCGGTAGCCATTGTCCGATGTTTGCTCCACTGGGTAGAACCATTAACCGAGTACTTCGGATTCCTGATCAAGTCCCATCTTCGCATATGCGTCAATCCCTACGACAACAGCATGTTGACAAGGCATCCTGGCCAGCAACTTATTGAGTTCCTCATAAAACGCATCCTTCGAATTATCTTTGGCGGTTTCAGTGGGCGCATGAGCACTCACTATCCACAGATTGAATCCTCTGTGATCCCGCAGTCGTACGAATGCATTCCGGTACGACGTTGAGCCAAACTCCTTGACCATACCACTGAAATCCTTCCTTACAGCTATCGCACAGCCTCCCACTCTCCTATCGTCAGCGTTACCGCAGTAGATGGTGTACTCTCCGACGCTGATGACGGGTCTATCCTTGAGGCGGGTTTCCTGCAAAGCAGCAAACGGTGCATGGAAATAGCTCAGAAGTCTGGATAGCGCAGTTTTTTGGATATCACTCGAGAGCGATCGACAGTTCAGGGGGCGAAATTGTGGCTTGTGGCCAAAGACTCCATGACTCCTTAGGTACGGATCCTGAGGTGTTATGGACCAGAGGCCTTAGTGTGCCGGACAGCGACACCTTTATGCAATGTATGGGATACTTACGCGATATAGTTGTGCACGCTATATCGCTCGAACGTTCCCTGTGTACACTCAAACGTCTGCTGGGTTCAGTAGAAGCAGGGGCACCAACGAGCCGGTACCAACAGACTTGTATACACACCCCCGTTTTTTTATACTATCAAATTCAACTGGTCTTGCACTTAAAAAATGTAGTTGACCAGCATTTTTAAATGTGCAAGGGTTTTCTCGTCAGCGTGAAGTTACTCCAGTGCCGTGGCCACACCCATCATACCATCCACGTTATCCGCTTGAGTAGCATTAGTCGCATTTCGAGTCAGCATCAATGATAGGAATAGGATATTGATACTTTCACACGAAATCGATGATTTGAGAGTGAAGTGTTGGCAGTAATTTTCCTTTCGAGGTGGGTTGATTATAAACGATTGAAGAGATCGTCGATGTTGATCCTGGCGATAGTGTTATTCGAAAGGACTGTTTTTTCTCCGCCTCAATAACGCCTCTTTACCAGAAATCGTTTTTGCCACGAACCGCGCGGCCGTATATCTTATATCGTCCCACCGATGTTGGATCATTTCCTGTTGCTCCAATCGTTTTAACCAGCATAGTTGCCCTGCCTCTGCATGTATTATCATCGTATCCAACAAGAATTGTGAACCGTCTTGAAATCGTATTCGTTCAAACAATGACGAATTTGCCTTTGCCGGAAGAGTGACTAATATTCTTCATATATGGGGTATAGCTTGCGCAATAAGGAACATATTGGAGAAATTCCTGGAGAGTCGATGAATCAGAGGCAAATTAATCGGCATGGCTATGATGTTTTATGTTTTCTTTGTCCGGAGAGGATTCACATAAAAAGGCAGTAGAAGACACCCCTTGATCTGCTCAGCGGAGTTTGCTCCCATATTTTTTGAAAGCTTTATCATCTCTATCTCACAAGTCTTCTCCAGAAAATACTGCGAGTTGTATCAGAATAGTCCCTCAGTTTCACGAATTTTCCAACAGTCCACTAGATTCTGCCACAACTTGCCAGAACCACTTCGTAGACCGTCAGAGTTGTGTAATATAGCAATGTCTTCCTATCAAAGGGGATCACCCAGGAAGTTCCTCTACAACGACTGTGACTCGAAGCCTGAGCCTAGTACCGGTCTCGTAGTGCACATTGAGCACACTGTCAGGGTGTAACTCCCCATAGGATGCGCAACGGTGAATCGATATGTACTAAAATGTGGAGTGTGCTACTTTTTACCCCAGATCTTTTTTTTAGTTTAGCTCTCCCCAACTACCACTCTAAGTTCGGGGGGTCGGACCTACCTTTTGAACGACTTTACCTTCTTTCGTACTTCGGACCCTGCCTTCAGTGGTCCTTTTCATCCCCCATCTTCCTCTTCAAATGAGGAAAAAACGTCGTGGAGGGTTCAGTTCATTCATTTGTATGCAGCGAATAGGCTGACCAGGAAATGACCAGGCCGGCTTGCCAGAGCTTCCCACGGAGCCATGTTTTTCTGATTGACTACCTCCCGGGTGGTCACAAAACCCTAAGCTAGCCGACCGAGTAGTAGTGAAAAATAATTATGAACCAAAAAGTGGAGAGCCCTGGGAGCATATTACCATAAAGCGACCGTAACTTGTCATATTCGGTTCCTCCTGAACAGGCAGCAGCGACCGTTTATCCACATCGTTTATCGCACTGAATACGTAGGAAATTGACAAGTAGAAACTTGTTGAAACTCGTAGAGCACCTCCACTGGCAAAACAGTGAGATGGAACACGTATGCTTAAACAGTCGCTGCTGCCTGTTTAGGGTTTCTCGTCATAATCTAGAAAGACAACAATTGGACCCGATACTCGTGTTCTACACCCCAAACTACAGCCTCGCAACGAATTTTCGGCCTGAGAGTTTTTTTTATTGACCGCTGATCCACCAAAAACGGAAAAGGGCTACACCCATATTGGGTGAGCATGGATAGAAAAAGGTCTCCCCAAACTCCACCTAGAGTTTTTTTGAAGTGCTAAGCAAGAATCGGAGATTTGTTAAGAGTTTCTGAGATGATTACCGTGAATTGCGGTGAACATAATGCTCATCGATGTGCACTGCTCAGTGCACAAAAATGGTGGCACAAATGGCGGTGGAGTAAGCTAGCCATTTTGATAATATTGTCCCGTAGAAGGATTTCGAATTTGAGATCTTCAATTAATACGAAGCTGTGATCCCGCTTGAAAAGCCCATTGAAATAGAGAAAGAAGGCTACTTCGTACGGTTGAACCTGTGACGTGGCTCATGGAGGCACGTGGCTAATTTTTCTGTACTTTTCAAGAGGTAGAAAAAAAGCGAATGAAGGTGTGATTCCGGATTACTGGTGAGCTCTCAAAAAGTTTCACGCTGTGAGAAGCAAGATCCGGAAGAAGTACAAAATCATTCCCCACTTCTGCAGTAGCCGAGTCCATGACGTACGAAGTAGAAGTTATCGCGAAAACGTTCCTTGCAGGAAGGCTCATCGTGCTGCAGATCGACCGGTTGCTTCCTCGCACTGTAGACAGCTTGCTACCCATACTTCCAGAGGCGGATTTCGTTTCCGTGCTTTGCTTTTCTGAATGGTTGTGCTTCTTTCCCATTACCCTTATTGTCAGTGTCGATAGAGTGTCACTGAAATGCTGCATACAGTTGTTGGACTCGGAAAAACATCATGGCAAATTTGTTGCAGCAGTTGGGGTCGAAAGCGGAAGTCTCCGGCTGGTTGTCCGCCGCTTTGGTTTATTCGGCCAACTTGGCTCAACGGGGTAGTTGAAGAATCCGGTGACACAGCTCTCGCCATTTTCGCCCTTTCGACTTCATTTCAGAAAATGGCTTGCCTTTTTTTCACAATTACTTGTGCCGCTAGTAAGGTGTTCTAACGACTACCCGAAAGATAGTCTATCAAAAAGCAGAGGTGAATGGGCAGTTCGTATAGCCCGGGAAGCGCGTCTGGGGGCCTCCTAAACAGGCAGCAACTGGAGGAAATACGCTCAGGAGTAAGTTATTTCTTGGTGTCCTCCCGCCCCAATTATCGAGATTTGTGTAAAATTCTATTTTGTCGACTTTTGTTTCGCTTCCAAAACAATTTCTCTAACATTTCAGGAGACTACCGATTACTTTAACAGCAAAATAAATGGCGTATGAGCAAGCATTAATGTTCCCGCGAATTTCCGGGCTTTTTTTCAGTTATTTTTACTTTTGTGATGGCCAAATCTACATTCTCATGAAGAGAGCTCAAAATTCGTTTTTATCGCGAACCCTACCTTTAACATCCTGAAAATTCCGTAAAACTTCTGGAAAACTGGCGCGATTCTTTGTTTAATGATCCTTAATCTGGCAGATTTTACATCACTTCACTACGTAGACGAGAATTCCTGGAAAAACTCATCATTTCAACTGCTCCGCAATTGATCAATTAAGCTTTCAGGAAAAAATCTGCTGAGTGATCGTTACTCCAGAATGGCAAGACTCCTTGCAATGATTTTTATGGCTGCCTCGGTCTTGGCGGCATCCGATGATAGTCGTAAGTGTTGAATACTAAGAGCAGTTTCAGTTGACACATCCCCTCATTCTTCCCACCACATATTTTTTGGTTTGTTTTTTTATTTCTTCAAATTCCCGTATTTCAGTCTTTGGTTAGCTTCTGTTGAATCTCGAATTGTTCGAGTTTGAAAAATTTTTTTTTGGTTTTCCGCTTAGCCACAACCACCAACCACCACCTTTTGTCTCTTTTCAGCTGGTTGGCACTGACTGCATGTTAAGTGGATTGGCACTTTGCGATCCAAGGTTCACGGGTGGTCGTCTCGTGGTGCCAAATAGTGTCGCTAAAGTTTATATCAGAGCAGAGCAGTAGCATCAATCTGTAGTGATGGAGTCAGTGTTGAGAGCACAGTCAAACCTCAGAATCGTTCTCCTGTTTTCTGCTTAGTTGGGAGGGAACTTCACGCTGATAGCAATATCAGAATTGTTCTGTCCCGAAGTCTCATGATAATTCTAAAACGTTTATCACAAAAGTTCAAGAATGGGGCTCCAAAAGAATTCAAACGAATGCAAAAGCTTGTCGGCTAGCTTTCGGTGCGTAGCACCCCACTCCGGTCACAGACACAATAAAGTACCTTATTGTGTCTGTGACCGGCGTGGGGTTTCGCCCATTCGCCCATTTTCCATCCGTACCGCAAAGCAGACTCTGGTCTGAAGAAGGTGCTACGCACCGAAAGCTAGCCGACAAGCTTTTGCAGTCGTTTGAATTCTTTTGGAGCCTCATTCTTGAACTTTTGTAATGAACTTTTTAGAGCTGATAGCAATGGTGTCTCCAGAGTTGTTCAGACCACACTACAAACGGGGTTGTGGCCTTTCAAAAGTTATGAATTTGAAAGGCGAGAATTTTGTGGACGGGCTGTCCCGGGCTGGTTTCTTTTTTCTTGTCAGAAAAACATGGCAGTATGTGTAGTTCTGTCAAACCGGTCCGGTCATTCCGTTGTGGGGCGTCTCAAACTGCCCCCCCCCCTTCCCAAGATGGATGTATGTCAAGTGGGTCCCAATGAGAATGGCGGTCCACGCGGCCGGCGTGCTCGGCAGGCGGCCGTCGCATGTGCCGCCCTCGGACGAGTGTTGGATTTCAACGACGGCCGTCCCCTCTCCCCTAGTCTGCAGAGCTGATTGACCGGCGCAGTGCTTGCTGCCAGCCGGTGTCGGCCCCGTTCGTAGTCGATGGCGGTGGGGACTTTTCGCATGCTCGTCCGAGAGCGGCGAACGCGACGGCCGTCTGCCAAGCACGCCGGCCGCATGGGCTGCCAGTCTCATTCGGACGCACCTCAAAGGCAGTGTCCACGATAAAAAACACGTATGATTTTTTGGTGGGGATCGGCAGCTGCGGGGCCTAGCGCAACCCTAACATTGGAAAAACTCAGAAAAATGAGCTTGGAATGGTCCTCTACGGCCCCAAAGTTGGACACCCTTCAGCTCGTCACATCTCAGATGCACTTTCCACGTCCACCGACGTGAACAAAGGAATGCTCGAGATTGTGAGGTGAGCGATGGTTTCCGATCAATAGCCCCGTTCTTCCCTTTATTCCCAACTTCTCTCTTTACTCAGGTCAGCTCGCATGCATCGGCTGCAGACGGAAGTTACAAGCCTCGGAAAACTCATCCACCATGCTTTCCTAGCTCAATTTTTGAGAAAGCATAACTCCGTTCCTAGAAGGTCTTGTACGATTCCAAAAACAGCTATGGAATCAGCATGGGACCGTCTCCAAAATAGGCGAAAAAGCAGAGAAACGATTCTTATCGTGAACACTGCCTTTAAGTACACAAAGACTGGGCACATAACTTTAATAATCTCAACATATTCTAGAAAATTAATCAGTGAGGATCACCTAATGAGGATGAGGATGGTATGCTTTCAACTAATGTTTGGGCTGTAGTCGGCTGCATAATGGCGCTGTGGTCGTTGTTCGTCCATCTCAGTTGTCACCTGAAGTCATCGGAACGGCTAGATGGTGTTTGGTATCTGTTGTAGTCCAAGGAATACAAGTTCTGCTATGTTCTCTCCAACAGGCGAGAGCTACAATTTCCGCGGCTGAAGAGAAGATCAGAGAGAAACAGATTTATTAGTAGAGAATAAACAACACAGCAAACGTGAGGTCCTCGGAGCATTGACAACCCTGCGCGCGGGGTGTCCGAGTCAGTATGATGAGCGCAGAGGACGAAAAGAAAGGCGCATCCAGCCGGCCTGGCACTCTCTCGGCCGGCCAAAGTGCAAACTGGCTATCTCTGCGTCTCCGCGGAGAGGGATCATTCACTTTGGCTGTACTGTACAGGGACGGGAGCAATCCTAGTTTGGGAGGGGGGGGGCACTCAGCATTCCAAACAGGAGTGACAGATGCAGCTTTCAGATATCTGAGGCTCAAAATAGAGTCTCTAGGAAGGCAATGTCTGATAACGCGATCAGTTATCTGATGTGAATGAATTTCGAGCGTCCCCCTAAAAAAGGTTGGCACCAAGGAGTGATTCTGCAGAGTATTCGATTCTTAAATTTATCCGCTGAAAGGCTTTGTACGCTGTGCTTTTTCAATGGGGTGGTACAGTAGAATCGGTTAGCTAGTTGTTTACTTTCTTATTACCAAATGAATCCAGAAGGTCGTTTTACAACAGTCGTAGATGCGAAGCGGACGTTTTTTAAAAAAAATTAGCCGTAAAAATATTGAAAACATTCTCAAAGTCACGCTTCTAGCTAAATGGTTTTTCCAAGCAAAATCATTTTGACGGTGGCCGAAACGCTTCAACAAAAAGAAACATCAGGTGAGTGGAGTGGGGGAGTCTACAAGGAATTGAACATATTTTTTGAGGACTATTTCCGTGGATACAATTTGCAAGTCTCCGAAACGAACCGTTGTGTAAGTTCACAAGGAAAAGCCCTAGGCTTTTCGAAGAAGGACTTCTATGTACTTGGTTGAGAAATTTTATGTTACGTTAGTAATTGCATTGTCACTGCTTTTTCACTGGTTTACGTTTCTGAACAGCAAAATGAAACCGTTTGCGTGATTTTACTAATATCCTGTCCTTTTTTCAATAGTAAGTATTGAGTGCCTTTTTTTTGGTTTTAGAATAGAACCGAAGAAAGAGAAGTCATCTTAAAAACCACAAAGCTCTTATATGAAAATAACAAAACGGTCCTATTTTGCGAGTGAAAGTTTCAGCCACGGGAATCGGTTCTTGAGAAATAACGACTTTTTCGTGGACTCATCCACTCGACTTCCCTACTCCTCTTTTTTTTTGTTGGAACGTTTCTGTAACCACCGAATCACATTTGCTTAGAAATCCCCTTTCTGATAGAACTTAACATCCGCATGGATCGGGAAGAGACTTCGCGTGCATTGTTGAAGGTTGGCGCCAATTCGGTGCAGCTATGTTATAGCACATGGCACCGAGTTTGCGCCACCTTTCAACAGTGAACGCGAAGTCTCTCCGCGATCCATGCCGACGCTACTTTGCTTTTTCTTTATCGCAAATGTATTCAGCAGCGTTGGCAAAGACTTCAGTGATTTTGTTGAAGAAATTGCGCAGTACTATAAAAAATGAGTGTTTGGTAGAACAGCGTCAGCATCCACATAGACGAAGCGTTCGTGGCTTTTTACCAGAATATACATCAAAACCCCAATCATCCTAGAGATGCCACTCGATGGCAAAGTAGTAGCGTCTTTTTCTTTGTGTCTACGGCGCAAGAGGTGGAGTGGAGAGCGCAGCAAGCGCGAGGGAAAGTCGGCGCGGCATGCCTGGTTGTCAATGGTACCGCAACCCAAACGTGAAGACCACCAGAGGAGCGCGGAGAGGTGCAGGCGAGGCTGACTTAACTGAGGCCCCTTCCAGCGGTTTTTTATGCTGTCCGCTTCCCGCTGGATCACTCTTTTAACCTGCTCAACGGGGTACCACCTCGCCTTCTTGGGTGGTCATCGGCATTCTAAGGCTCCGTCCATGCGTGGCGGGAACGCTCGCTCTCGCTGTTCCGCGTACCTCATCGCTACTTAGCGCTGATATGTGCCCGGTGCCCAGAGAGAGACAAGCAAACACCTTCTGGTCTCGTGTTGATTTGATCGACGACGGTTGACCTGGTGATCAATCAATCAAGTCGAGTCCTTGGCTGCTATGTAATGTACCACGGTTCGTGACAGCCGTGTTCAAACGATGAGCTACGAGGGTATTTGTTTCGAAATAGGCTCGAGACTAAATGCTTTAGGGACAGAGTAGTAAGCTTGAGACTAGCTGATTCATTCCCGGAGTGGGCGTGAGCGAACGACAACTGGCGCGAACGCGAGATAACGAGCGTGAAAGCATGTCAGCGGCTGGCAAATCGTGTGTCATTGACGACCATCTATCTTGGGCAATCGCACGCTTTCGCAACGTATGGACGCTGCCTAACCTCGCCGATCATCGACTCATCCTCACATCACTTCCTGATCTGCTAGCCGTAACGGTATCAAGATCACTCACACGCGACACAGAATTTTCAGTCGGTTAAAGGCATCGTACGCGTAGAAAACCGTATATTATTTTTTGATGTTTTTGTGTAGCTTGGCTTCTCTAGTGGACAAAAATGTCAAAATGGCCCATGAAAAACCCTTATTTGTAAGGGGAAGTCAGTCTTAAAGGCAGCAGACACGCTCAAAAATGATATCAATTTTATGGATTAAACTGAAGGTCCGAAGCTGTTAGTATTCAGAAATAACGAAAAATACGAAAACAAATCGACGGAAATTAAGATGTAACTGTAAGTTCTATATTGGCCCAGAAATGGACGAGCTGTACGGCACTGGCTGAAATAGCGAAGCTAGCAACAAATTTGTTGGGATAACGACGCTAATGTACTCGTACGGCCCTTTCTGGAACGCTTACGCCGTTAGAAGCCTAAAAAGTAATCTAAAGTGGCCGCAATCGAGCATTGAATACCTGTATGGAGGGGCGGAGCCCGTATCGATGGGCGGAGCAAGGATGATTTCGTGACTGACTACGGCTCCAATACGGTCAATTGGACTCATGAGTTGCAACTTCGTGAGGGCTCTTCTAGGGCCTGCACGACCCCACTAATGTAGTTATCTCAACAAGTTTTTCGAGCGTGTCTGCAGCCTTTAACGCACTGTAAAACTTAACTGAATTTCGCGCCAAAATCGTTTTTGAAGCTGTAGATCTCGCCACTGTCATTTTTGAAGTTTTTCTGCATGTGGAGTTTGTGGCGTAACTGTTTTTTTATATTGCTTGACGGTCGCATCAACATTTGAAGAAGTACAAGATGGCTTGTGACAACTTGTGAAGGATCCTCATATTTTGAGCCCTTAAAGCCTCATGACCCTACGTTTTTGACGCGCCGCAGTTTGTCAGTGTGCTCTACCGGGCCATTCATGAAATTAAGCCCGAGAAACGCAAAGTGGTTCCCAGCACGACTGATGGCTTTGAAGTATTAGTGTTTTTCTGCCTGCCTTGAAAACGGTCCCATGCTGATTCCAATGATGTCTCTGGAATCGTAAAAGATCTACTGGGAGCAGAGGTATGGCCCTTCAGAAATAGAGCTGGGAAAGCAAGGTGGACGAGTTGCCCGAGGCTTGTAACTTCCGTCTTTTGCTGCCGACGTATGCAAGCTGACCTCAGTAGAGAGAAGTTGAGAATGAAGGGAAGAACGGGGCTATTGATCCAGAATCATAGAACATCTCAAGATCTCAAGTTTTCATTTGTTCACGTCGGAGGGCGCTCATTGCGCTTTTGGGGTTTGCCTTGCTCTCAAACTGGCAACTTCGGGCTTTTTTGGGGCTCTTCCTAGCTCGTTTTCATGCGTTCTTTCGACGTCAACGTTACAGAGTGTCCCTCCACTACCCATTCCTAGTGGAAACTAAAACACTTTTTTTATCGTGAACACTGCCTTTAAGTAAGTTTGATGGATGGCAAAAAATGTGGGTTGTGGGATGGCATGGAGACTGCAGACTCATGAATTCATAGACTGCCGGAAAATACACTAAAATAACAAATGATTCCGCGTCGACAAAACGGGTGTACAGTCATGACGAAAGTGGCCAGACCGAATGCTCGCCAGACCAGTAACGATATGCCAATAGTGATTCCGTGTCAAACCCTCTCTAGGAATTCAATGTAAAGCCTTGTTCAAATATAGTCGGATTCGATTCCGCCAGGCGGAGAGTTTTCAATGCTCTCCGGCGGAAGAATTCTGAGTCGCTCCTGTGGAGGCAATCCATGGAATGCGATTACGCGTTGACGGGCGATTACGGACTATATCGTGGGAATGGAAATATCTCATTCACGAGGCTTGTTGACAGAGTACACGGACTAGGGGGGCGGGCTAGGGGATGTTGATTGAGTTCACAGCGCGGCAGCAGTTCGGCTGAAACACGGGGCGCGTGCGGCGGGAAACCGCTGCGCGCTCGTCGTCGTTTGAACGCGTGACCCGACCGCCAACTGTTTTTTTCTTCTGTTAGAGGCCCCACGGTTAACGCGCCCCAAACGACGACGTGCACGCAGCGGTTTTCCGCCGCGCGCATCACGTGTGCCATTCGAACTGCTCTCGCGCTGTGGATTCGATCAACATCCGGGGCCTTAGAGGAGTTCGGCTGGTACAGGTTTGCGAAGAAAAGGCGCTGCGATCACGTCGTCACTGTAGTGCAGTGCGCATCGCATTAAAGGCACTGTCCAACCTCAGAATCGTTTCTCTGTTTTTCTGCCTGTCATTAAAACGGTCTATAGCCAATTCCAATGTTGTCCCTGGAAACGTACAAGACCTCCTAGGAGCAGAGTTTTGGCCACTCAAAAATTGAGCTGCGGAAGCATGACGGACGAGTTGTCCGAGTCTTGTAACTTCCTTCATTTGCAACCGATGGATGCGAGCCGCTCTGAGTAAAGAGAGTGACCGAGAATGAAGGGAAGAACAGGGTTATTGATCGAAAACGTCGCTCAGCTCGCCACTTTTGAACTCGAAAATCGTAAATGGGACGCACCAAAGTGGCTTCCTCCTATATCTCGCTTATTCGGAGGAATTGAGAGCTCGCACTCGGCAGGTGGTATCTAGGGTGGGCCTACTTCACAATTATGTGGAAATCTTAGATTCCGTCACACTTCACTTTACTGAAGTACAATCAGGCGTTACCTATTCGAATGTGGATGTGCCAACTGAAATTATTTGTGAGTGTTTGTGTAGAAAATAAAGTCATACGTCAAGCAGCGTATCATGCTATGCATCAATTTTTAGTGGACATTTATCGTCTGCTCGAACAACTAACCAAGCTGACCAAGGATAATTTTGTTGATTACAGCGAATTTGGAACACTGGATCCACAGAACTGGGTGAGTAGCATGTTTCCTTCCAATATACGATAAAGGTCCCTAGGAATCGAGATAAATCTGGAGACTTCATAGGCTTGTAAAATTAATTTAATACAACACAGACGGCTCGGAGACTTAGTCACCATGTATTCCTCGCCCCAGCACAACGGATGGCGGACGAATGAAATTCCCCTAACCACTGAGCTTTCCTGTGTTCTTCCCTCGTTTCGAGTTTATCCCCTGTTTATTTTCAAGTCGTCAAATTTGGTGGAGGGTAAGGGAAACTGATGTAATCAATATGTAAGTTTTGAAAAAACTACGAGCAAAAATAAAGGGGTAGAATCCCAAAGTTTGGTTTGTGAGCTAAGACCAAGCAGAGCGTAATCTGCCCCTTTAAGTTTAGACACAAGAACGAATCCGATCAAAATCGAGGAAATAAAACTGAAAAAAACCCACCGCTTAGGATAGTGAGTGCAGGATGAGGGCCTCGTCATAGTTGGACGACTGCCCGACGTAGCCCTCACTCTGAGAAAATCTGTGGTGACGGCACCGCTATGCGGCCGTGTAGGTGCCCTATAGGCACCTACATGGGGTCATTGCGGTGCCTTCATTACAAATTGTCCTGCCTGCACGCAAATAGCGAAGTAGGCTCCGCAATCGCAGCTCGTTGAAGAGCCGATTGCCGCGTCGGCTGAGCGTTGACACCGCGTAGGTGTTTTTCAAGACGCTGCGAAGCCTCCGAGGTGAGCCAAATATAATTGCCCTCCCCATAGTCGATATCGGATAGCTGTTTGTTAAGCAACACACCGATACAGCTGATGATACAGCTTTCCAGCATTTTCCTGTCACCCATCTTACATTTTCTCCGGAATCTTTGCGTAGGAATAGTACTCGAACGATTTGGTATTTCAGCTTTTCAAACCCATACGTAATCCAAATAAAATTTCATGCTAATCAAACGCAAATTGCAAACACCTAGCTTTTATACTTGAATGCAGAAGTCCTCACCCATTTTAATCGGGCAATAATTCAGTTATGTAGTCTTCATGACAGCTGCGTTAAAAATTGCATAGACAGAATCTTACGAGAACCGTTAACGCTATGCAAATGACTACAGATTTTAACCGTTGTGGTTTTCGCTGCTATGTCAGAATTCGAGCCTCTGAATCGTTTTGTTCCAAGACGACTCAGCATTTAGAAAAGTGTTCGCCATTTACGGGTGCGAGGCCAGGATGAAGTGCAATACCGCTGATATCATTTGCGTTTTGAGCACAAAAAGGAGTTTTTATGCTTCTTTTCAACACTCTGTTCAAAATAGACCATTCGTTGATATAAAGAGATATTTGAAATCAGCATCAAGAGCCCTTTTTAGGAGACACATTGCTTACTCTGGAACAAGATATTTTGGAAAAGTTAGCTTTAACACAATCAACACCGGAAACGCGCTTTCTATTTCGAAGCAGCTATGAGTGGTGTGTCCATCGCCACGTCTATATGCCTTGTTTGAGAGTAAGCCATGTGCCATTTAAGAAAAAAACACTCGACGTTATTTCCGACAGCGTCTTTATATTCCCCAGCGAAGACCGAGAACGTAAGAAAGTGTGGTTTTCGAGTAATTCGACCAGTCGACCGTTCAAAAAAGCACGGCTTTCGAAACAACAAAAAATGAAAACAAAGTCTGTAACTCGGATGAAGCGATTTTTTGTGAGAAATCGTCAAAAAACAGCGTATTAGAATTGGGTTCGGATAATTTATCGAACAATAATCACATTATTCGTTTTATACGCGAGTACTCGAATATTCTATTCACCCGGGAACTAAAACTGTCGGATTTCTCGAGAATTCGATTAAATTATAAAATCCAAATATCCGCTGAATCCTTGAGGATTCATTTAGAAACATTTAAGTATTCGGTTGTCCAATTAATTCGATTATTGTGAAAAAAAAATTTTAGAAAAACTTCGCTCCTTTCGGGTCACGGGCTAATATTCTGCCATTGAAAGCAATGTGCAGAAATATCTATGAAATATTTGAAAAATCGAATCGAATAGGCTGAGTGCTTTTCCGAATATGAATACCAAACGGATAGAGTAAGGTTTTCAGATTAGTTCACTCATTCGGAAATTTTGAAAAGTTTAATTTTGGAATTTTCATTCAATCGGGCAATTCAAAAAGAGATAATTGAATTACACTCCTCCTTCATACCTTTCAAAACGGCGATATTTCAAAGATTCGTTCATCTAAAACTTTCTGACAGTTTCCATTGAAATTTTCAATTTTTCGGGAGCAGTTGTTTTTCGAAAATGCAATATTCTTTCGTTTATTTAAAAATGAGTGTCGAATGACCATGCCTACTCGTCCCTCTACCTAAGAGATGAATGCCGAAATTCAGGTGGACTGCGAAAAACATCTAAAAATTCAGGAAATGTAACACACGGCATTGTTTCTTAGATCGTGGTTGCTGCAGTTGTGAAACCGAAATCTCGAAGAATACAAAAAGCGTAATACGCGGAGGCGCATGAGCAAAAACAGGCGTTCAAGATTATATTAGTTAATGTCGCAACATAAAAAAGACTTAACGCTTAAGATGGAAATTCAGTATAAAGCCAATTTTACTACACTGGCAGTGTATGCTATGGTCAAAAGGTGGATAACATAAAAAAACGAATTCGGAGAGCACCGGAATAGATATGGGCGAGCCTAGTTGGAAATTCGATCGATATTGCAGTATGACTGATGTGTGCCAGTTCGGAGGTGTGTCGAACGCGGAGCCGACGGGATACTGAAAGCCTGCACACTCATCGCGGTGCCGACGCTGTTTCACCGAGGAGCCGTGTTGTCTACGCTACCTCTTTACCGGACTGCGGAGCCGACATAAGGCTATCGCGGGGCGACTGCGTTACACACCATTTTTCCACGATCGCGGAGCCGCCAATCAACTGCCGATACCCCATCGCGATACCAGCGAGAACATCGGGGCTATCGCGAAACCAGCGGTACCGACTTTCTCAGAGCCTAGGCCGTCCGTAGTCCCATCTAGATCGCCCATGCGCTTGCATTGACCGAGCTCGACGGGGTGCCAAAAATTTTGATAGTGTTATTATCGATCCAACTACCAACTCCAGTGGGGTAGGTCTAGGAGGGACTAAGAACGCTCTGAGGGGGATTATCGAAAGACATTTTTTGGGCTCATAGTTGGACGACTGCCCGACGTAGCCCTCCTAGGCCGTCCGTAGTCCCATCTAGATCGCCCATGCGCTTGCATTGACCGAGCTCGACGGGGTGCCAAAAATTTTGATAGTGTTATTATCGATCCAACTACCAACTCCAGTGGGGTAGGACTGGGAGGGACGTTCCGCTCGCTTGACTTGTATATCGACCGGGGGGGGTTGGACTAGGTGGGATTAGAGAAGACATAGCAGGAACTATCGAGGGACAATTTTCTGTCTTCGTCTTACGTGCTGGTACCAACTGACTTGTACACACTATACTTCTTATCCGAAGGTAATTCTTCAGATAATGGATCGATTGAAATAATGCCTTTTGAAAACTCCCGGATAATGGTTCAATTCGGATAATGCTATTTTCCGATGAACCTGATTCGGATATCCGATCGAATGATTTCGGATAAGTTCGTTTATTTTTTGAAACAAAGCAGAAGAAAAACGATAAACAGTGAACACAGGTACTCAAGACAAGACTTTGAAAAGATTCGTGATATAAAAAGGCGTAGTTGCGGTACTTCATTGCATTTCTAGTATATCCAAATACAAGTGCGAATAACTCAGTGGTTCACCCATAGTACCACCCATAAACGTCGCTGACGGTAGGAATGGCCCTGCAATCCTGTTCTAAAGAAGGACGGCAAATACAGGGGCGGAGAATTACAGGGCGGGGCCAACTTGTCACTCGTGTAGCGTCATTGTGGGTCGTTTTCAACGCTTCCAGCCATGCGATTATTTTCCCATAGGTATCTCAACCACGTTTACGAGCGGTATGCTGTCTCTAGCAGTTACCATCAAAGACAGTGCCCACGATAAAAACCGTTTCCGAATTTTCACCAAAATTTGAGAGGTTCGCGGCCTATGGCAACAGCATTTTTGAAACAACAGCTATAAAAGAGCCCTCTAACAGCCCTACACGGCGCTTAAATCCTGTGTAGAGCGCGATCCCCGCCCACTCCTCTGAACAGCTATTGGTCGAAACAAACAACGGAAACATTGATTTCCATAAAACATACTACTGTCAAATGATCAAATTATTCTCCATGATACACGGATTGAACAAATTCACCCCATTTAAATATTGTTTTATTTTCGGAGTCGATTTTTGAGTTAGTTGTTTGGATCAAAGGCCGTTAAGGGGAGTGGGCTGGGATTGGCCTTTGCACAGAAGTTCAGGGCCGTATAGGACCATTTGCTCCTTTTCAGCTTTTTTTTTCGACATGGCTGCTGCCACGAGCCCCACACTTTTCGATTTCCGGTGTGAACTCAAATTAGGTTTCCACTCTGGACTCTGCATTCAAAAGAGACTATGGTGTTGCATTCACCCACACAAATGGCTTTTTCTAGCTGTTGAGAAAAGCAAACCAGTAGAATTAGTATCGAGTGTTATTTTTTTAAACCATTGAAGCCTTCCTCGTAAAATACCACAAGGGTTCGTTTTCGCTGTTGGGAAATGCGAACTTAAGACAAAAATTGGTTTTAGAAAACATTGTTTATATGTTGTAGAATATGGTCACTCTGTTTGCCTATTATTACCTTTTTGATCAAACGCTTCGGTCTGCACCAAACCTCTTTTGCTAGGTGGAGCACCTCATTGGATGTTAACATTTTTTTTTTGATTTACGTCGTACTGTCTTCAAGATTCTTTAACGGTTTCCATTAGCATCGATTGGTTAGATATATAGTGATTAACTAACTTGTTGGTCAGTTTTCCTGCCTCATCCCGTCCGAAAAAATACCGCCTACAGTGTATTTGACTGATTCGATAAAAATTCGATAATATCGTTTATTTGGAACTCACTAACAAGGGAACTACTGCTAATAGTCAGCCAGGCCATTCCGGATGAAATGTAATTCTCTAGAACCGTTTTTGACGTTGAATCCGATTATGTTCTTCGCAGCTGCCTAAAACCACTCTGCACAAAGTTATATGTAGACGTTTTTCTCCAGATTTTCGTTCCTATTGTACCTTCCGAAACGCGCATTAGTCCTTGGAAAATCTTGAAACGGACCCTATAGTTGTGTTCAGCACCCAAAACAACCTCCCTGAGCAAATTTTGGGTGAAGGCACATTTTCCAAAGTTTGAGCAGACTGATAGCGTTTTGGTCTTGGACGGACTTTCATTTGGGCGTTTATTTATACCAATTACGAGGCTCTAAAAGCGTTCCAAAAAATGTTCCAGATTTGACTTAAAAATCTTCCTAAGTGGGTTATTTAGGGCGCTGATCATGTGGGTTATTTAGGGCGCTAATCATGAATCTGGGGTTTATTTGTCGATTCTCCGAAGTTTTCGACTTGATTCGTTCAAAGCTTTCATCGGAGAAGAATTGATGGCAAATCGCGACCTTTAAAGATTTCCGGGGTGCTACGATAGATAACGCTCGAATCGTTCCACTGCTGGTTATTTGAAGTGCTGTTCACTAATCCGAGGTCCGTTTATCGACAGATTACGGTAGATTACGGTGGGCACACGGTAGTTCGGTGAAATTCTCAGATTTGACTCAAAAATTATATGCGTTGGTTACACTCGGGTTGGCGAACACGAATTTAATCTCCATTTTTGATTTTCGAATTACTAAGGTAGATTTTCCCTTCTAAATGGCATGGTACCTACCGCAACCTACAGTAAACCTCAGAATTCCGACAAACAGACTCCAGATGAGGTGTTAACCACCTCAGATTACTCCTACTCAGAGAGTCGGGGGTCCTATTCGGCCACGATAGGCTTTCTATTCGGGTACCTAGTCGAGTTGAAAGGAACTTTTGCAGCAGCACGTGCTGCTCCGAGGAGCACGTGGCCTGTTCGATAAGACTACGTGGCGCAAAGAGACAAAACCCTTACTGCACCCCCATTTCCCACGCAGCAGCACGTGGCCTGTTCGGTAGTACTACGTGGGGCAGCGAGGCAAAACTTTTGCCGCACCCTATTTCCCACGCTACAGCACGTGGCCTGTTCAATAGGAGCACGTAGCCCAAACATGCAAAACCTTCTCTGAACCCCCGTTTCCTACGCAGCAGCACGTGGCCTGTTCGATATGAGCACGTGGCGCTGGGGGCGGGCTCCCACACCTTCGATGGGAGCGGGTCTCCCCCAACAAGGATACGGTCCAAGTCACGGACCGCAGGGGATCACCCCACAGCAGTCCGCGACAGGGACATCACCTTCGCCACGGTCGACAGCGAGGGAGCTCCTCGCTGAGGACCGAGGGGAGACCCTTAGCGGTTCAAAATCGTTCAGAAAGTGACTCGTAGTCACCTTCCAGGAGCAGCCCGAAAGGCGCACTGCGCTTTCTTTGGGATCGAGCCCCTTATATACGTGCTGTGCGGCTGACATGCGCCAGGTCAGTTCTGAAGCGATCGATCAACGTGTTCAACCATGGGCATTGTGGCTCGTTCGTCGTCCAAGCTCATCGTAGTCGAATCGAAAGCGTATCGTGGCCGAGTGGAACGGCTATGATTGGCGCCACGTGCTTCTCACTTGGACGACGATTAGGCCACGTGGCGCAAGGAAATTACGTGGACATATCGTCGTCCAACCGCTTTGTAGTTGAGTCGAAAGCCAATCGTGGCCGAATAGAACCCCCCGACTCCCTGAGTACAAGCGACTTCTGAGCCAAATCCGATTTCTTTGAACACCCTGAAAATTTCGTGGGGGAAGCTTTGAAAAAACTCGCATAGCTTTTTTTAGAGCGGTTTCGGGCAGCTGCGAAGATCACACTCGAATTCTTCGCCAAAAACGGTCCTAGAAAATACATTTCATACGGAATGGCTAGGCTGACTAAAAATGGTTACCTTGAAAGTATTCAACATCCCCTGCCCCAGACCATCCAGAAAATCACAGCCCACAACGTGTTTCAGGGATTTGATTTACAAGTCGATGATATCGATTTCTTGCCTTTCTGCCTATTCTGTTATTTACCTCCGTACCTCCCTTATTACCTAACCACTTACTAGAATATCTGAATCCTCGCCTACTTGCCTGACTGCCTGTTTTCCTGCCTAAGAACCTACTTACCAGCCAGTGTACCTGCCTTACTCATTGTCTACCAGCTCACCAGCCTGCTTACCTAGCCACCTATAAACTCACCTGCCTGCTCAACAGATAGTCTGCGACCAGTGGCAATGAGTACAGCGGAGCATCCGTGGCGAACACGTCAAGAATTACATTTGTGATCACCGATGTTGCTAATAGAGCACCGGTCACTACTGGAGCGTGTGCGTTGACCAGTTCTCTGAATTTTATCCGAAATTTATCCGATTCTATCCGAGTTTGTCCAAATCATTGACCCTTCAGATAATGGTTCGATTCGGGTAATGCCCATTTTCAATTTCAAGGATACTGGAGTTCGGATAATGCCTTGTCTCAAATTTTTCATACCGAATTATCCGAATCTCGGATATCCGGTCGGATATTCGAAAATGATTCATTCGGATAACAAGTATGATACACACAGCCCTTAGATTCATATTGACACATAATAGCTGTGCGCTTTCTAGGATGAACTAGAAATATACGATTCCGAGCTACTAGGGAAGGTATTGGATTTCGACCAAAATTTCCAAACACCATCAAAGGGAATACAGGATTTTCTCAAACAGGTCATTCTCAGAGCTTATTTTAGATTATCTCTGATGACTTGTTGCGAGAATAGACGAGATTTCAGGTCTTGATCGCAGTGCGGGAGGCAGTCGATGGAAAAGTCGACGAACGTTTCTCATCAAAAAGGTTTCATATTATTTATTTCGAAATATTTATTAACCTATAAACGACTGATTAAGAATAAAAGATGAATGGAAAAAGCTCACTCAAGACGACCAAACCGAGTTGGAGAAAAAACTATCAAAAGACATAAAAGGTGAGGAATGATCCCTTCTATTTTAAATCTAAAAGCTTGTCGTTTTATTAAGCTTCAAATTTCTCATTTTCATTTGCGCGCTGATTTACTTTTTCTCTCTGAAAGGCAGTGTACACGAGAACTTTCGATGTCAAGAATATTTGCGGAAGCTAGTAGGGGTTTAAAGGCACAGTAAGCCTTCAGACATGATTTTTCTGATTCTTATTTGATTGTGTAGTAGACCCCTCCCATATGGCACGTGCCAAGTGCGAGATTTCAATTCCTTCAAATAAGGGAGATATAAGCGACCACCGCAGGCCAGACCTCCTTCGCTCACCACCACAGGCCCGACCAGGAAAATTTCCAGAAATTTTTACAAAACAGAAAACAGATAAACGAGTTTGTTAGAAAACAGAAATTAGAAAACAGAGAGGACAAAACGGCCAGAAAACTGAAAATAGAAACAGAAAATTTTTCAGAAAAAAATATTCATTGCAGTCGAACTTTTTTTTTTAAGAGAAAAGATAGTGTGATTGTGAACATGTTTACTATACCTATAATACAATATCTACAAGAATGACCAATAAGACATTGATAGTAGCGATGACACGTCAATGACGGGTAGATCATCATTAAAGGCACTCACTCTGAGAGTTTTAGCCGAGATATAGCCCACCAGGCTCAACAGCGGTTCCTGATGTGCTATTTCTCGGATATTTCTCGATTGTTTCTCGGTTATTAGGCGGCTAAGATCATGTTGTTTACGGAATAACCGAGAAGTAGCCGAGCAATTACCGACAAATAACCAAGATGCAACAGGCACATCGGCCTTCACCGCCTCGCCAAGCAGCCACCTGGGCCTCCTAGTGGTAGGCGGGGTCCAATTACCGCAAATTTGCTGATACTCATGAACTTAACATACGTCTTAGTATGATTTATTGACTAGTTGAACCGACGGCGAGATTGACATCCAAATCATGCTTCAGGACTAGATCGTATGTATACATCTCGGGGAGAGCATTATTTGGCGGCCATTTCGCGGCGAGCATTATTTTGCGGCTTTTCTCGGCTGTCTCGCGGCAGCCAGGTACCTCCTGACCACTTCTCGGCTACCACGCAGAAAGCAGGCATTAGTTGGCTATTGATCGGGTAAAACTCTGAGAACGCCAGCACGTCTGCACAGTATGGGTTGCATCCCAGGGCAGAGACCGGATCCAACTCCTCGTTGTCAGCAGCAGCTGCTGCTAACAGCTAACAGCAGCAGTTGCTGTCGATATCGAGTGGTTCAACCCCAAAAAGCGTTGGAATCATATACCGCTGTTAGCAGCAGCTCCTGCTGGCAGCGACGGTTTGAATTCGATTTTTGCCCAGGGATGGAACCTCTATTGTGCCCAAGTATTGAGTACGTGAGCAGGGTCCCGATAGAATCAATTGCTGAGTTCTCTGCATGAGAATGCAGGTTTGACCATCACAAAGTGAGAAGTCGAAAGTTACAGGAAAAACGCGCAAAAACGCCTAGAACGGCTATTCGGTTGGTTTGCGCCCGCCCCCAACTGACACGATTCTCATAAATGCTGGTTTTTTCGTTTAACTCCCTACTCATGCATTTGCAGAAGCGGCAAATGCCAGTAGAAAATTGAGAAATCAGGTGCTTGACACCTCTATCAAACATCTGATTTATCATTTTTCTGCAGATGATCCGCGGCGTTTGCCACTTTTCAAAAGTAGGAATGGGGTGTAAGAGCAAGGCGAAAGACGGCAAAACAAAAAACAAGCATTCACAGAAATTCAGTTAATTGTGGGCGGGCTGACAGCCAGAAATATATTGCTCCTGAACGTTTTTCCTCTGAGTTTTCATCCATTTTCACTTCTATGATGACCAGATCTACCCTCTCATGAGGATACCACAACAACCGCTTCTTATGACGAAGCCTGCCTTTAGTAGCAATCGCACCATTGAACACGAATAAGAGCAAAACCACGAATCACAAGATTCATGTCTGAGGTGTACTGTGCCTTTCAACGCAGTGTTCACGATAAAAAATGTGTTTCAGTTACCACTAGGAATGGGTAGTGGAGGGGCACAATGTAACGTTGACGTCGAAAGAACACCTGAAAACGAGCACGGAAGAGCCCCAAAAGAGCCCGAAAAGCGCAATGTCCGCCCTCTGACGTGAACAAATGAATGCTTGAGATAGTGAGATGAGCGATGGTTTTCAATCAATACCTCGTTCTTCCCTTCATTCTCAACTTCTCTCTTTACCAAGGTCGGCTCGCATAGATCGGCTGCAGAGGACGGATGTTACAAGCCTCGAACAACTCGCCCACCATGCTTCCCTAGCTTAACTTTTGAGGGGCCAGAACTACATTCCCAGATGGTCTCTAACGATCCCAAAGACATCATTGGAATCAGCACTGGACCGTTTTCAGGAAAGGCAGAAAAACAGGAAAACGATTTTCATCGTGAACACTGCCTTTAAAGGCACAGTACACCCTCAGACATTAATTCTGAGATTTTCATTTGATTGTGTAATAAACCCCTTCTATATATCGCGTGCCAAGTGCGAGATCTCAATTCCTCTAAATAGGCGAGATATAAGCGAACACCACAGGCCCGACCTCCTTCGCTCACCTTCAGAGGCCCGACCCCATACCAGACTTTCGAACGTGATAGCGGCTTGATGGATGGATGATTTGCAACGAGCCTCCGTTCTTCACCCCACCGCCGGGCTGTCTCCTTGCCCTAGCCTGCACACGCGTAACGATTGCGAATGAAGAGAAATACAGGCTTGAGACAACTCGTCCACCAATTTTTCACCCTTAAAGCCAGTGGTTGCGATCAAATATGCTTGTCTATTTTTCCTCTCCAAACCCTTTTCTGGGTTTCAAGTAGTAGGACCTCTAAGAAAAAAACGCGAAAAAACCGCTGCCTTGGGCCAAATTTGAACCCTGAACTTTCTTGTCTTCTGATGATGGATTAGCCCCCTCCACATCATCGGCATCGATGATCTCTAATATAAATAACATCAGCTAGCTTGAAATTGAATTTCAATCAATAACCCTTCGAATTTTGTACACATCTAGTCAAAAACACTGACTGGAGTGTTTTCTTTCATTGCTCAACTGTTTTTGTTAGGTAATTTTGCATTTATCTCTTCCTACGAAAGTCGATGATTTTCGACTGTTCGCCATGAGACTGCGATCTTTTTGAGGGGCGCTGTGCACGTGTGCACGAACTGACATCTTTTGGCCATAGAAACTCTGATTCTTGCCCGTCTTTCACCGCGCTACCTTGAAAGTTTTTCAGCTGTTTTCGACCTAAGCTGATTTTTATAATTTTTTCAAAAACGTTTTTCATCGTGACCACTGCCTCTAAAATATAGGCATCTTTAAGGAGTCATAACTTTGTTCATAGGGGTCTTTGACGATTTCAGAGATACCACTGCGATCAGCGTCTCCAAGAAATGCATGAAATCAGAAAAATAATTTCTTGGGTGTTCTGTGCCTTTAAAGGCAGTGTTCACGATGAAAATTGTTTTTCTGTTTTCCCACCTATCTTGAAAACGGCCCCACGCTGATTCCAATGATGTCTCTGAAATCGTACAAGACCTTCTGGAAATGGAGTTATGGCCCCTCGAAAATTGAGCTAGGGAAAATGGTGGACGAGTTGTCCGAGGCTTGTAACTTGCGTCTTTTGCAGCCGATCTATGCGAGCTGACCTGAGTAAAGAGAGAAGTTGAGAATGAAGGGAAGAACGAGGCTAATGATTGGAAATCATCACTCATCTCACGATCTTGAGCATTCATTTGTTTACGTCGGTGGGCGTGTGATGCGCTTTTGAGGTTTGCCTTGCGCTCGAAATGGCAACTTCAGGCTCTTTTGGAGCTTTCCCTGACTCGTTTTCACCAGTTCTTTCGACGTCAACGTTACACTATGCCCCTCCACTACCAATTCCTAGTGGAAACTGAACCACATTTTTTATCGTGAACACTGCCTTTAAGTGCTGTGGTTCATAGGAGCACGAATAAGGAAAATAGTAGGAAAGTCATATTGACAGGAAACTTTGCAAGACGTAGTGATCTTGTGTCAGAAAAATAAGGTTGTAAACTTGGCTCTCTCAATACCGCCTTTTTTCCGTCGATCTTTCTGAAAACTAGTCGAGAATGATGCGAGAATCGATGCCAGATTGGAAGATCAGATCACTATCCTTCTTTCATAATATCCTCGGAAGTTCACCCTTATTCAAGTCGGCTTTCTGAAGTGAGGCTGAATTCTGAAACCACTGGGTATTTTCAATAACTCTGTGCATAGCCACTGGTAGGATAGGCATCTAATTTGAGGATTGCAGAGAGTAGGCTGGAATTAGTTCTCAGAGATTAATGTGCGTTCCCCGATAAATGAGAATATCTGTATTTTGCACCATATTTCGATCTCCGACAAACATCAATCTTAATACCATTTCGCATTCTGCTCTTTTTCAGATAAACTCGACAAAGGCTCAAAATCCGGCGGCACCACGCAGACTGTAGACTCTAATAAGGCAATGGAGGATTTGAAGTCCGCCAAGATATTACTGGAAAATGTGGCCGCTAGTGCAAATACCGTACGCCCCGATGCCTTCAAAAAGACATTAACTTCTCTCGATGACTGCATCAAAAAAACCTCTGGAATAACACCAGCCGATGTTACGGAAATCTTGAAGAAATATTTAGATGATTTGAAAGAAATTAGGACTATCATTAAAACTACTACTACACTTAAACCAAAGTGTGATCCACTTTCTCTGTTTTTTCTGAACGTGCTCAAGAGTCTGGTCGATTCACTTGCTAGGGTAGATGCCAACAACCATTCGAGCCTATTCTTCCCCACATACTTCAAAGACAAAAAGACCGTTTCTCAATGCACAAAAATTATAAGTTCTATTGAACGATTTTATGGTTATACGAAAATAGTATAACAAATAAACCAACAAAATCTGCCACTCCACTCTTTGACATTTCACTCAATAACAATTTTTTTCTATGCTGTCAAAGCCACTTAGTATTTGTCTCGTACAATTTGAATAAATAAATTTGCATGCAACCGTCTTCTTCGCGTTCCTTGATATTTATGTATGTGTGTACGAATACTCTTAAGTCGCACCTTTATTAGAGACGTTTCGTACCTAGGCGCTTCGTCAGGCCAACTGAAATCAACAAACACTTGTTACCTTCAACATCAACAAGAGCTGTCTACCGACCTCGCGTGGTATAGGTGCCAGAGTGTCAAACCACGAAAAAGGATCCAGTGCTCTCTAAACAAGCTAGGGTAAGAGGTGCAGATAGTGTGTTATAACCAACTCATCACTATAAGGACATCTAAAAATCAAGGGATGAGGAGCAAGATGATATGTTCAAATACGTCGTGGATCGCCCACATTCACGACAGTGTTATAAAGTGATGAGCCTCAAAGCGCCCTTCATTTCCTCTTCGCATTCCATCTAACCTGGAAGCAACAAATTGTTTCACTTTGTGCGCACACATCGGGGGTGGTAAGCACAACACTAACCTACAGGGGGGACCTTCCGGAGTAGGAGATGTCTTGAAAAAAAGCGTCTATGGGAGTTATGGGGGCTGGATAGAGTAACAATAATGTAAGCTCTGGTGCATCCCTAGTGACCTGTTGATTTCGATTATCACCAGCAGCGGAGCGGTGGACCTCGGTGAAATATAACTAGTGATAAGGAGGTTCCGACGAACCGCTCCGTGCTGTGATAACCGAAAACATGAGTTCACTTGGAATGAAACAGAGTCTATGTTGGGTTTTCTCTACGGCCTTTCCGATGAACCAAAAAATAGACAAGACAAAATGAAACTAGCCGTAACTTCCTATTCGAAGCAGCTGGAGCGGGTCCATGTGAACGGCACACATTTTGTTACCACGGAATCGCCCTATACAAAGTTTGGCTGTATGTGTTCTTGCCTTCTTTTCCGATAAATAATAATGACTTCTGGGCATCCTGAGCAGCAGCCGCCATGTGAAGTTTCAGCGAATTAGGTGGACTAACTAAGACGGTATCCGGAGTCATGTGGCCTACGAATTGCAATGCAGCCTTCACATTGACTTCCTGGTTGATCTGTGGTTTCCGTTTTTATTTTAGTCTGACGCATGGACCAGGCGGTTGGCCGTGCGGAGTTGGTGGCATCACTGGAGAATGGGGTTTCGATTCGCACAGGCTGATCTACCGTTGCAGCCCCGTCCGTTCATAAGACTAAAATGATTGCGCAAACTTTACATACTCCCACTTTAGGCTTTGCTGCTGTACATAAAGTTTGCGCAATCATTTTAGTCTTATGAACGGACGGGGCTGCAACGGTAGATCAGCCTGTGCGAATCGAAACCCCATTCTCCAGTGAGGCCGCCAACTCCGCACGGCCAACCGCCTGATCCATGCGTCAGACTAAAATAAAAACGCAAACCAAATGTAGTAGCCCGATACGGTATATCATGTTTTTGACTTCTAATTTTTTTCTCTCCTATTGAAGTCATGACTATTACCCGTGTTAAATAATTATTTTGTTCTGAAGCGCAATAGAGAATAAATAAATAAATAAATCCGGCGCCTACAGCCCATTCATATAACGTCAACACGAGTCTTAAAGGCACTGTTCGCGATAAAAATCGCTTTTCCGTTTTTTGCCTATCTTGAAACCGGTCCCATTCTGATTCCAATGTTGCTTCTGGAATCGTACAAGACGTTCTGGGAATGGAGTTACGGTCCCTCGAAAATTGAGCTAGGAAAAATGGTGGACGAGTTGTCCGAGGCGTGTAACTTCCGTCTTTTGCAGCCAATGTATACGAGCTGACCTGAGTAAAGAGAGAAGTTGAGAATGAAGGAAAGAACCGGCTTTTGATCGAAAACCATCACTCATCTCACGATTTCGAGTGTTCCTTTGTTCACGTCGAGGTTCAAGATCTTGGTTTTCGCTATGATAGAAAGTTGGATCTTTCTACACTTGTTAAAATCAAATGCGGATTTTCAGGTTTATAAGGGGACTTCTACTAGAAAACAAACAGGTTCTGCTCCTAGCATACAAAACTTATATACGACCCATTGTTGAATCCGGAAGATCAGTATTCTCTCAGCACAAGAAAAAGGATATGGGCGCGCTCGAAAAAGTCCAGACTAGTTTCACTCGTAAAATGCTGATTCGCAACGGTGGTTTCCTGAATTGAAAGATACCCTGGACCCACATAATAGTTCATTCCATTTGACTATGAGCAACCGCTCACAGTCGGGCTCTTCAGATATTAAGAAAAACTAACAGCGAAGCCGAGGGCGAAGCGTTATGAGAAATGAGAATGTTGTTGATAACATGCCGCCGCAATGCGACACTCCGGCGGCCCGGAAATAAAAACCTTATATCAATAAGGAAATCAACACATCAAGTTTCAGTCGACACAAAACGTATCACTTCATTAAATGACGCCATACCATAGTCACGATTACCGCTCGTCTCAAACATCGTAGCAGCCATAATTGTTGACCTCACATCAGCAAGTAATACTTTCGCGTTGTCGGATCTGCCATTGATTCTGTGGAGGAATTCAGCTGGTTGTAACTGGAGCAGGATGAAGTTTCACATAAAGTAGGCATACGATGAGAGGCGAAAGTCAAGACGAGGGGAGTATCGGTCATCGTGGAGGATTAGGAGTAGGTGGAAGGGAAGGGGATCAGTAGCGGCGTATGGCGGTAGTCGACGTGAGCGTGGATGGTGGGCAGTAGCGTAGGGATCGATGGGATAGGATGAGCTGCAGACAAATATGACGAAGAATCGAGCCAAATAGGACGCAGAGACCAGAACTTTCGTTTCTTGATTGGAGGTCCGGCGTTGGCGCACAGAATAGCGTTATGACTCCCCTGCAATGAATTCAGGTCACTGAACAAGTCTCAGCTGATCCGTGAGCAGGGCGAAAGCATCTGGCGCAGAGGTGGAGTTCTGCTGCTCTCATGGACAAGTTATCGAATCCGCGCAATGATGACATCTGGCATTTAGGTGACCGTCCACGATCTCGTCGATGACACGAAAAATGCAGGACGACTTTGGCGTCGTTCTCTCTATCAAAACTGGAACGTCCCGTTTCAGTTCGCGGACCATAGAGCGTTTGAAGCTTGCCAAAGACTCTTCGGAGCGTCTGTCCTAGAACCACCATCGACGTACGACGCTGGAAATCCATCAGCTCGATTTCATGCTCGAGATCGTATGACATGATATTCTCATCCTTTGACGCGGTGTTATGATTAGCGTCCTTCTCTGTAAATTTGATCTTGGGTGCGAGTGATGAACACACATCTATTGATTTCGATTGGTTAGAGTTTGGGTTGGGTTGCAAGCCCACCCGTGACCGAACCAATCCCTCGCACTAGCCAGCGATTCATGAATAGTTTTCCCCTCTAGGTTTGCAAACCGGTTGTCAAAACGTGTTTGAAACCGGTAAGTCGGTGTCTGTTGGTCAATTCAGGTCAAATCGTGTGTGAACCTACTCGGAAAAGCGGGGCTTAGTCCGTCGGCACACTGGCGGTTGTACCCCAGGGCCAACCTGGCGAACTAATGCTCGTTGTGAGCAGGGGCTGCTGGCACCGGCGGCATATCCTGCCAAATACAGATGCTGGCGTTCTAACGCTCGTTATCGACAGCCTGTTCTGCAAACGATGAAAATTTTTGGACTACCACCCTCTTTACCGGTGTTGGGTAAGATCCTTGTCACGGCTAGCAGCAAGGGGGCCAAGCTCGCCGCCGTCCGCAACGAGGAGGCTTCCCTTGTGATGGGCCATTAGGATGACCCCTCAGCGTTCCAAATTAACGTCTCGAAAGTGACACAAGCTCACCTCCTCGGACTGGCCACAAACGACCAACTGCAGCCTTATATACCATCCGCCGTCGTACAAGAGGATGCTGCAATGTTCAGTCGTACCAGAGAGATCAATGGAGGAGAGTGTCAGCAGACACTAGGAGAGAGGGGCTGGCAAAACCACGCGTGCCACGATAAACAAAGCGTTAGTATGCCAGCACATGCGGCAGGAGCTCTTGGTCGTTGACAGCATATCCTGCTGTAACCAGCAGCTACAGCACGGGTGCTGCCGATCCCTTGGTTTTTTTCGAGCAACGCTATTGTGCCGACGTACTAAGCCCCGATTGTCCGAGTAATAAATCGGCGCCAGCCGATAAATTTTGTTGGCGTCGGTGTTTTTTTATTCTTTACTTCTTTTCGAATAGTTATTAACTTCATGCCTCAATTTTTGAAACTCCTTCGCCGGCGACTTCGACCTCGAAGCCTGGTCTTTCGACACCATTCGAAGAGAAATTATTTCCTTTACAAGATAGCAGAGTTTTTTTATGAACAAATACTGATATTAAAAAAACCTATTTCTCAAGCTGTCCAACCACCCGTAATTTTCATCGCTATTTCCACCACTGTGTAATTGGTTGCTGTCTCTGTTTGCTAGTTCTAGACCATTGTTTTTTTACCCTAGTATATCAACCAAAAAATATCGATTTTTGAAATAAATCGAAATTTCGCTTGAGCATCGAGACAATTTCAGTTTTTTAATGGTTTTTATCTGGCTTCATTAATGATGTAACGATTAAGACAACAAAATTTATGAAAAGGCAAAGTTGTGTCAATTCCCAAGATTACAATTTTCATGCTGAAATTTAACGTTATCTGAAAAGAAAATAAGTTATGTGTTGTAAAATGAAGTAATCGACATTCCATTTATTCATGTCAATAAAGATAAGCATTCAGGAAGTCGAAATTTCGAAAGAAAAATAGAACTATGGCGAAAATAATGGGATTTGTGCATTGAAAAAAACCAGACGTCACATTAAAAGTTTAGCGCAATTGCACTATTTGTACGTAGTTGCACTTCAGGCTGGCTAACCGCATCTAACCCACGGCTAACCAGCCGCTCCGAGTTGGGCTGGATCCTAGCCCATTCGTGACCCGAAGTTAACCAAACCAGAGCTTGATGAATCGCTGGTTCGCAAAAATCCCGAGGCAAATCCTAACCAAACTAGAAAAAACGCGTTCATGTATCCCTCCCCTTATGTATCGGAGCTGGGTAATGTTGATGTAACGGCCGCAGCCCGCTTCGACACGGTGACAAGGTTTTCCCGCAGAGCTGCAAAAGTACAAAAAATACTCGAATGCAAAGCAGAATGGTTTGAATGAAAATCTTCATTGTGACCAAAATTACGGCGGGTCCGAATAGGTAGTTGGCGGCAGCTAGTATAGCAACTCCTGATAACAGGACTAACGGCAACTCCCAATGTTTGAACGCTATTACTCAGAAAACTCAAAACAAGTTACTTGTAACTTAAATGTAACTTACTTGAATGTCTCAAGTAACTTACATTTAGATTACTTGTAATTTATATTACACGTCACCTAAATTTATATTACATGTAAGTTACACTGATGTTAAATGTAACTTACATTGAAATTTTCACCATGGGTGGTCATCACGTGACGCAGACGATCCGCGACGCAGAAGGCATGTCCCAGACCACACACCACGCAAAAAATGATGTGTTGGGCCTTCCCTGCTGGTGTGGCTTCAAGTACTTCAAACTTGGGTAATTTAGCCGACAGCAACGCCAGTCGTGAGCCTAACCCCGCGAGTGCGCCGTGCATCAACCTTTGAAATATCTTCTTGGCCCATTTAAGTTACTTGCGACTTATATTGTGTTATTTAAGTAACATGTAACATGTCGGAGGCGCACCGCACGCAGTATCCCGCCGAAATGTTACATGTAACTTAAATGACCTGAGATAAGTCGCAAGCAACTTACCTCGACTCAGATATGTTGCGAGTAACTTGTTTTCGGCCTTTAATGTTACGAGTTACTTGTTTTCATTTTTCTGAATTGCCGCAACGGTGTAAGATCGGGTAAATGAGGGTTCTCAAACCAGTTCGCGTATGCGTTGCGACCTTAGTTGCGTTTGAAATGAAGTGGTCGTTTCTGTCAGTGTAGGTGATATAATTCAGGATACCATTCATTTTCACAGCTACATTTTTGTCGGCGCATTTTGTGTGACATTCTTCGTCAATGACAGCTTTGTCGAGGGCCAGTGCTACAGTCATCGATTGGTTGTTTGGACTGCATTCAACCAAGAAAGTTTGTGTTGAGCAGTTGACGGTTGTCCAGGATGATGAAGCCGCGAAGCGAAAAAATTCCGCTCCTCTCCCTCACACACAATTGTAGCACCCCTTCGGATTTATAATGTGGAGCATACACGGGATGTCTGTATTCATAAAAGCGCTTTCCACTGGCTCGATTCATATGGCTATGGTGGTTTCACCAGCATTAGGCTGCGCCATTATTGGTCTTGACTCAGCCGATATCGTGTATGTCGGTGTTGACAGAGGCAGTATAAGATCTTTGTTGCGGCAAATATCAGCGAACTTGTTGTGCGGACAGCGGCAGTTAGACCTCATACCACTTATGTCACAGTCGCAATAGTGGATGTTTTCGAAGGATGAGAAGTTCATGCGTGGCGTTTCTTTGTTTCACAGGTGACTGGAAAAGAAAATTGAGGAGGTATGATCATTGTTTCGTTGGTCGACTGAGCGAAGGTTCTGTGACTTCCCACCAGCGGATTCTGTATTGATATTACCCTGAAGTTGAAGTTCGCGAGCTTCTCTTATTTATATGGCCTTACTGCTAGATGGCCTCGACTGAACTTGTTATACATCTCACCCTTCACATTCGAAATGGTCTTCGGCTTCCAGTTTAAACACTGAAAGACTTCATACACTTGATCTGATATCGGAACATGGAAAACTCGATAGAATGAACATTCCTGGAAGGGTGTCGCGCAATTACAGTTCACCCCATTACATTGCAGTGAACATGCACTGTACCCAGGATAGATCGAAGTACGGTTCAGTTTAGGAATCCATTCGGTAGGAGAAAGAGTCTCACACATGTCAATTGTGCTAGATCCCATTCCTCTGCATCTCGTCGTGTACTGTATTTGATGTTTAGTTCCTCTCGTCCAGAAGAGGGAAGCTTTGGAACATGTCACCTGCTCATATATCCTCTGGACTTTTATGTAACCCACACTAGTATTTTGATGGCGTAGTTGAATACGTAGGGTTCTTCGGAGACTGTTTAACAAAATTTCTCTCCTGTGCTCGTAATAGCATATGCTTCTCTCTGAGCAGTGAATTTCGATTGAATGTCTCATGAACCCTTCATGGCAAGGAGGCACGCCTGTGATGAGCAGTAGGTCTACGACCAAGAGTAAAGTCTCTCTCATTCGTAAGGATGCAGGTGCATATTCAGAAAATGAAAAACGGGCTTCTGCTTTCGATTGTTTCACGACAGTAAGAGCGATATTTATCGTGTTGGGTGAAGATGTACTCGAAGTTTTGGCTGATCTCTATACAAGCTAAATTAATAGATTGTTGCAGTAAGGAGCAAGTAACTTAATACCGGCAAGGATAACATTGCCCCCGTCGGTCATCAATGAGGGTTCCCGGTAAGAGATTTGCTCATGAAGTCGGTAGTGAACTCAAAGAACGGGGTTGTTCAGCATGAACGTTGTTCTACATACTTCTCTTTTCTGAACGCTGTATGTGCTGAGGTGATGTGAGTTGGAGGTTCGAGAACATATTGGAGATCGTTATAAACTGCACTAAAATTCCTGCATTGATTGTCAATGTCTACGTAGTGTTTTTGAATAAATTATCATCGTCCCTTTTGTGCAATTTATCACTGGTGCTGGTTCTCAAATGTGGGCAGTTAGTGCAATTAGCGCCAACAAAAACATATTACTAGTACTTCTCAAGTTTAGTACCGATAAACCCTCTAGTCCCCTATGTTGATAGTCGTCCTCGCCGTGGTGCATATATCGTAGCATACCAAGCACCTTTGTTTTTGCGGCTCGAAAAGGTCCGCGGCGGAGTCGCTTTGACGCTGACGCGGTGCTGGACTCGTCTGTGTCCCCGATCGTTTGCTGTTCCTTTGAGCTTTCTCAGGTGAGATTTCTAATGATATTGCTCTTATTTCGAAGAAATAGATCTTGGTAATTGGACGTAAGATGGGATTGCTTCCAAGAAAAAGCAGGCTCTGGCGTACGGTGTAACGATCACAGAGAGAGGAACGCAGCCTTCGGCGTCGGGTAGGGGGGGGGGGGGGGGGGGAGGCCGTCATCATGACAAAATTTACCTCCTACCGTACCGAGTAATTTCTGTCGTGAAAACGACGATTTGCGGCAACTTTTCGCTCGCAAAGCGCCGCATAGCCAGAACTTCTTTCAGAGTCCTACGACTTCAATTTTGATGTCACTCACTTGGTGCTGTACTTCTTTCTCATACCTTCCGATTGAGTGTGAAATCTACTGAAGTACTGGCGTCATTTATTACCTTTTATGTGACATTTTGTCGCTTTCGCACCTGCGGTGTGACATCGAAGTTCTGTTTCAGTCGTGATGTTTGTACTCATAACTGAAGAATTTCAACCCATCGGACACAGTGGAGCACCTTCATTTGAAGGAGCCCGAAATCAATTATTCTTTGCACCACATAGTTAAGTAAATGATCCATTAATCCTGGTCGGTGATCCGAATAGGAAGTGCTCTACCATAACAAGTTCTTGGGTAGGTTCATTGCATATCCTTCTTGGGCCGTGATTACAATGGTCAATTTGTGAGCCCCCCAGCCACCAGCAGATCATTCCTTGCGTGTGCCAAACTCTGGCACTGGGGAGCTCCTAGCCCACAAGAGAACCGCTTCGAGCGCTCGGACAACTGGGCTCCGAGCACCAAATCGTGATAGTCGCGGTACTGGCGTGCCACAGTCGCGGTAAATACGCGCCCTTCCCGCGGTATCGTGCTTTACTCGCGTCATTGGCGCACTTTTGTCGTGCTGTAGACGTATTGCTGTAGCGATATTGAGGTATAGTTTTAGCGGTATACACCAACTAAATAGTAGATAGTTGACTTTTACGAATAGTCGAATAAAGGAACTACTTGGAAAATTGACTTTTCCGAATAATCGAATAATTCAAATATTCGATTATTCGGTTTCCGAATATTTGTTGACATACTCTAATACACACACATACACATATATACTTTTTGACTTAATCGGTTGGCATTAGCGTGACGCGGTCATTCCGCATCTTCACCGATGTGTGTCGTCGTAGTAGTGAGCCGTGTCCGCTTTTCACGGTCTTCAGCCACAATTTGAACACATTCCATCCAGCTCTCATTATTCCATTTCCTGCGAAACGAAACATCGCGCCTGAACTGTCTTTCGATGCCGAGTGACTTCAAATCCTCTTTAACCACATCCGTCCAGAACTTTCGCCTACGCCCAGGTGGCCGTTTCCAAAAAGGATTTGGAAGCATTCCTAAAGCGTGTTGTAGGAGACGATCCGGCGTTCTTCTTAGTATATGCCCGAGCAGTCGAAGTCGATTTTCCATTGCTGCTTGAGATGGCGCTGAGAGATGCTGGCATCTTCCTCGTGTCAAGCGTTGATGTACTGCGTCGATCTCCTTGTAAAGATCTGTAAAGATCTTCGTTATGACATACACGCGGCCGGAAATATCCAAGCAAACGCCTAAAAAGTTTGCTCTCAGTGCAATCCAACCTTTCCATCTACGTCTTCGGTGCTGCCCACGTCTCCGATCCGTATATCATGATAGGGCGAATAGCGGATAGGTAGACGCGCAACTTGGCTTCATTCGCGATGGGAGTAGACCGGAAGTAGACCACAAACACTTGGTCAGAGAATTGATTGCAGGCGTAGCTTTCGCACATCGTTGTCGAATATCCGCTGCATAACTACCATCGTTCTTCAGCAAACAGCCCGAATAACAGAAATCACCCACCAGCCACCAGTTCGATACGTTGTCCGCCCACACAAACTCCCGTTGAAGGCCTCTGAGAAACCCACATCTGCCTGCATTTGTCGGGACGAAGACGAAGTCCATAGGCTGCGGCATACTCCGAAACGAGGTTCACAATCCTTCGCAGTATAGCGTTGTTTTAAGCGAATAACACAATGTCGTTGGCGTACTCCAGGTCGACAAGGGAGCGTCATGATGGTGTTAGGATCACATCCGCAGGAAACTGTTCTGCAACTCTACGCATGATGTCATCAACAGCGAAGTTGAAAAGAAAAGGTACTGCTACGGCTCCTTGCCTTACTCCTGTTTCCACCTCGAAAGCTTACGTAAATCTGACAGGTGTACGAACTGCTGCAGTTGTTCCTCTGTTCATGTCCTCGATTAACCGAACATACTTTTCCGGGACTCCATCTGCTCGCAGAGCGTTGAGCAATTGATTACGATGAGGAAAGCCGAACGCGGCTTCAAAGTCCAAAAAAACAAGCTGTAGTGGCTTCAAATACCGCTGCCACGATTCAAGTACTCTTCTCACGACGAACACTTGGTCGATGGTCGATCTTCCAAGTCGAAAACCGGCTTGCTGATCTCTGGTCGTTCCTTCACGATGTTTGATAAGTCGCTCGAGAATTATACGTTCTAAAACCTTGTACATGACACAAAATAGATAGATTCCTCTGTAGTTTTTAGGATCCGTGACGGATAGCTTCTTGTGAAGAGGTACGATGATCGCATGTCTCCATGAATCGGGTATCCTTTCGCTCATTCATATGGCACGGATGGTGTTGGTCATTTCACGAATTCCAGACGATGGAAGAGTTTTCAGCATTTCAGCACTGATGTTGCCATCTCCAACTGCCTTTCCATTCTTCATTTTCCGGACACAATCCAAAACTTCAGACTCAGTCGGCGCTTCCTCACTGACATCGTAATGTGCTCTCTGAACATGCGGGAGCTCAGATTCTGATGGCGCTGGACGACTCAGTGATGATCTGAAGTAATCCTTCCATATTGGTAGCGTCGCATCACCAACTGCAACTTCATTGGTAGTGTTCAAGACAGGAGAACATCTCTTCATCTTCCCGCTATACTGTCGCAGCAACGTGTAGGCTTTCCTCGGATTCTTCTCCTCCCAAGCCTTCTCAAACTCCTTAGCTCTACACGTCCACTGTCGTTCGCGCTCACTTTGAAGCTGCCGACGCAACTTCCTCCTCAGATGCTTCTCCTCCACAAAGTTTCCTGCAGTTCGGAGAGCACACACCTTATTGTAAAGAGACGTCGTTTCCTCTGAGACGTAGGCGAACTTCTTCTTAGGCTGTACAATCGGGAGTGCCTCTTTCTATCTGGATGTACTTGACAAAAGAAACCGTGTCGTGAAGTTTCTTCTTCGTCCGTACTCCGATATGAATAAAAACGCGTTGCCGAAAATTTCTTCTGCAATCTTCATCTCCTAGACTTGTCATGTCAATCCTCTGGAGAGGATGAGTTTCTCGCTTCCTCTTATGAATCCTTGCAGTGAAGTTCAACAGAACAGGACGGTGATCCGAACCGAATGCGACATCCCATACAGCTCTAGATATTTGAATGTCCGATACTGGAATATTCCTTGTCAGAACATACTCGAGCTGTAGTTTCAAAGTTGTCTTCTTCCGCTTCCGCTCCTCTTCTGGAGATAGCTGTGTTGGTCCCTGCCACGTAAGCTGATGGCGGCGATAATTCCTCTTCAATGTCGATGCAATAATCAGACCACTGCGTTCACAAAAGTTGACAAGGCGGTCGCCATTGTCCGATGTTTGCTCCACTGGGTAGAACCATTTACCGAGTACTTCGGATTCCTGATCGAGTCCCATCTTCGCATTTGCGTTAATCCCCACGACAACAGCATGTTGGCAAGGTATCCTGGCCAGCAACGTTTTGAGTTCCTCATAAAACGCATCCTTCGAATTGTCGGTGGTTTCATTGGGCGCATGAGCATTCACTATCCACAGATTGAATCCTCTGTGATCCCGCAGTCGTGCGAATGCATTCCAGCACGACGTTGTGTGCAACTGTGATAACCGAAAACATGAGTTCACTTGGAATGAAACAGAGTCTACACACATACATACGCATAGACACACACACATACACACATACACACATGCATACACTTATACACACATACACACACTACAGCGAAGAGAATACGAAAATATTAAGTCGGCCATTCCAAGCCGAAAGACAAAAAAAAGAGGTTGGAGATGAGGTGTGGATGAAACAAGTGACAATGTTGAAAATGAAGCCGAACCATGAGGTGGCGATTTGTTCTAATACGCTTCTATTGTCTCAACACAATCAACGTCGGCGTACGTGCAACTCATGAAAACGGCCATGTCGTGGGTTTGAAGCGACACCAAATCATCGACTAATGACAGCCGTATACTCGTGGGCTACTATAAAATTGGAAAGAAGCCTTTCGCTAGTGGCCCACGAGCTTAGCCGGAGAATACCACGACAAAGTCGCGTGCGCCAGTTCGCGGTATTCTCGCCCCAGTCCCCGAAGTCGTGGGCTAAGAGTCCCCCAATGCCAGAGAAATTTCGTTGCTGGTTACATATACTCCTTCAATAATCCGTACATACCATGCATCGTACAGGTCATCACGGAAGCCCCATCGCACTCGTTACAAGAAAAATAGACAAGACGTTTTATAAAGAATGTCTAAAGACTCTTTAAGAAACCAGGTTGCTGTGACTAGGAATCTAATGAAGTTAAAGGCAGTGTTCACAAAGAAAAAGTCGCTCCTTTTTTTGGCTAAAACGTAAGCTTTGGGTTCCTCTACAAAAGATAAAGAACGAAAGTGCGACGAAAGGTTTTAAAAGTTTTAAAAATGTCTTGAAATATCCTTAATAAATGATTTGGCGCAAAATAGCCTGAAAAAATAAAAAATCAATTGAAATAACCAAAAATGCGATTTGGTGGTCGATCATTTCTCAAGCTTCTCCGTTAAACTTATCAAAACGAAATCAAGCACGATATAGAATAGAGTTCAACTAGCTGGACCTATGCTGATTCCCTTATTCATTACCAAATCGTTACTTTTGCCAGGAGGCTAAATTTTCAGAAATCTACTGCTGACTATACCCGGCTGTCCGGGCAAGGTTTCACTGAGAATTGAAATCGCAAAGAGTAATCAAATATCAGGAATGTGAAAGAAGTGCTACATTTATCTATGCACAGGGTCGCAAACTTTCATTGTTCTCTCCACCGCATTTCCAGGATTTGTTACGATTCGTTACGATTTAGGGCCAAAATTTCGTAAATCGTAAATCGTAAAAAAAATGCCAAAAACACCCGTAATTCGTAAATCGTAAACCGTAATTCGTAATTACGCGCAGCCCTGGCACGCGAACACTAGGCGACTACGCGCAATTGCGTAATTTCCGCAAATTTCCGTACCCAAGCAAATCTAATCAATATTTGATCTTATTCTGTCTATTTAAAGTCTATTTATTATGTCTCTTATTGTCTATTCACAACTAGTCCCACTCGGACGTTCTCATTGAGGCAGTGTCCACGATAAACTTCGTCCTCGGTTTTTGGCCGGAAATCGTAATTCAGGGTCTCATCGAAGCACTGGGGTCGAAAGAACGGACGAGAACGACCCGAAAGAGCTCCATGCGGCTCCGAAGTCCGCTCGCGCTAGCCGTTCCGCTCGCGGTCGAGTTTTCCGAGGAACAATTTGGTCCGCTTCTACTGTTGCGACCCCCCTCCACTCAAGGCAAAGCTCTGCGGGAACTATCCTAGAGGGGGGGGAGCACTCAAGATTCAACGCAGAAATGAAATAAACCTTCGATCTATAACGCTATCAAATTTCTATAGAATTTCATAAATCACAATCTTGTGTAGAATTTCATTACAAACTACCTACACCCCAGGGTAAGGCGTAGCGGTGTGATCGGCCCATGAGAGGTGCGCCCCCCCCCTCCCATCAAGGTTGTGACTTTAACCATTTGTGGGGACCGATTTGAGTGCTCTGTTCCGAACAACGCTTCCAAATAGTTTTTCAGCGAATACGGACGTTACAGGTCAAGTCATACCGGCCGTAATCGGCTCAAAATGGTCCGATCGACCTGGGGCTCGGCCGACAGCTTTTTTTATGGTCCTCTTAAAAATAAACACTACAGAAACCCGGCTAGGAAAATTATTTTTTCGACCTCTCCAGACGTGCAAGGCGCGACAGCGGTTTTCCGATCTTTGATCAGTATCTCGGATTTGGCTGAAATCTTGCCTAGGGGTGCAGTTTAGGGCGCTAAAGACCCGTTTCACAATTCTCGACATGCTACCTCAGTTGCACGATGGTTTAGAAAGACGGCGACAGCCAAGGAAGGGTGAATACTGTCTTCGGCACAGCTCACTTCGACTATGACAAGGTGCTCTGTCTTTAAAAAACTATCTACAGATTCTTTTAACGTGCAGAATGGGCTGAAATTACTCCGTCAGACGATGAGACGACACCGCTAAAACCCTACAGAGCACAACCAAATCTTGTGTGTTTCCCAGGCGTTGAGAAGGAAGACTTGAAGCAAGCCACCGGAGCTGCAATAGCACCTACTGCCATAGCCTTCGCCAAATCCAAAAAGACATTTTTTTTTGCTAAAGAATTTCCACTCGTAATTGCACGGTGAAGACGAGAACAGTTGCTTGTGAAGCTCATTACAAAGCGAGAACACCTACAGGTGTGAGTAAGCAGTTCTGTTAAAGTACACGATCTGTTAAAGTAAGTCATCGACGAAAACCTCCCGATCTCACCTCTAACAGATGACTACACAGGAAAGGGATCAAAATAGAGTCTCTTAACTAAGAACTGCATGTGTCAATCGTTCAATAACTATTCGTCTGGCTGTAGTAGAATTTCGGAACAAGTCCGCACGTGGCATCATGCATGTCTCTCGGAGCGATTAGAGGCAGTGTTCAAGATAAAAGTCGTTTTTCTCTTCTATCTTGAGAACGGTTCCATGCTGATTTCAACGATGTCCCTGGAATCGTACGAGACCCCCTGGAAACAGAGTTATGGCCCCTCGAATTTCAGCGAGGGAGGCATTGTGGACCGAGTTGTCCTAGGCTTGTAACTCCCGATTTTTGCAGCCGATGTGTGCGAGCTGATCTAAGTAGAGAGAGAAGTTGAGAATGAAGAATGAAAGGAAGAACGGGGCTTTTGATCGGAAACCATCGCTCATCTAACCACGAATTCAGAGCAACTGTTATAGGAAGTGGGCGGAGTGGCCCAATTGGTTGGCTGGCCCACGAGATTTCCACCCACTAACCGGCCGTTTTTCGTCGCACTTTCGTTCTCAATCTTTTGTAGAGGAACCGAAAGCTTACGTTTTAGCCAAAAAAAGGGGCGACTTTTTCTTTGTGAACACTGCCTTTAACTTCATTAGATTCCTAGTCGCAGCAACCTGGTTTCTTAAAGAGTCTTTAGACAATCCACGACATGCCCGTCAGCAGTAGATTTCTGAAAATTTAGCCTCCTGGCAAAAGTAACGATTTGGTAATGAATAAGGGAATCAGCATAGGTCCAGCTAGGTGAACTCCATTCCATATCGTGCTTGATTTCGTTTTGATAAGTTTAACGGAGAAGCTTGAGAAATGATCGACCACCAAATCGCATTTTTGGTTATTTCAATTGATTTTTTATTTTTTCAGGCTATTTTGCGCCAAATCATTTATTAAGGATATTTCAAGACATTTTTAAAACTTTTAAAACCTTTCGTCGCACTTTCGTTCTTTATCTTTTGTAGAGGAACCGAAAGCTTACGTTTTAGCCAAAAAAAGGGGCGACTTTTTCTTTGTGAACACTGCCTTTAACTTCATTAGATTCCTAGTCGCAGCAACCTGGTTTCTTAAAGAGTCTTTAGACAATCTTTATAAAACGCCTTGTCTATTTTTCTTGTAACGAGTGCGATGGGGCTTCCGTGATGACCTGTACGATGCATGGTATGTACGGATTATTGAAGGAGTATATGTAACCAGCAACGAAATTTCTCTGGCATTGAGGGACTCTTAGCCCACGACTTTGGGGACTGGGGCGAGAATACCGCGAACTGGCGCACGCGAATTTGTCGTGGTATTCTCCGGCTAAGCTCGTGGGCCACTAGCGAAAGGCTTCTTTCCAATTTTATAGTAGCCCACGAGTATACGGCTGTCATTAGTCGATGATTTGGTGTCGCTTCAAGCCCACGACATGGCCGTTTTCATGAGTTGCACGTACGCCGAAGTTGATTGTGTTGAGATAAATAGAAACGTATTAGAACAAATCGCCACCTCATGGTTCGGCTTCATTTTCAACATTGTCACTTGTTTCATCCACACCTCATCTCCAACCTCTTTTTTGTCTTTCGGCTTGGAATGGCCGACTTAATATTTTCGTATTCTCTTCGCTGTAGTGTGTGTATGTGTGTATAAGTGTATGCATGTGTGTATGTGTGTATGTGTGTGTGTGTGTCTATGCGTATGTAAGTGTGTAGACTCTGTTTCATTCCAAGTGAACTCATGTTTTCGGTTATCACAGTGCAGAGCGGCGGCTTTTGCGTCGAAAGCTTCTTATCATTAGTTATATTTCATCGAGGCCCACCGCTCCGCTGCTTGTGATAATCGAAATCAACAGGTCACTAGGGATGTACCAGAGCTTATGTGTAGCCTCTATGAAACGTCTTAATTCACATCATGCGCGTTGCCTCAGCCTCCGTCTGCCCTCCGCTCTCTAACTGTCTCTAACCTCCGTTCCGGACCAGCGCGCGTTGGAACCAAGTGAATCACGTCATTTTATAGCCTGTATGTGTGTATGTGTATGTGTGGGGTTGTGTATACAAGTCTGTTGGTACCTGCTCATTGGTGCTCCTGCTTCTACTGAACCCAGCAGACGTTTGAGTGTACACAGAGAAGGCTCGATCGATATAGCGTGCACAACTGTATCGCGAAAGTATACCATACATTGCATAAAGGTGACGCCGTCCGGCACACTAAGGCCTCTGGTTCATAACACCTTAGGATCCGTACCTAAGGAGTTCATGGTGCCTTTAGCCACAAGCCACAATTTCGCCACCCTGAACTGTCGATCGCTGTGTAGTGATATCCAAAAAACTGCGCTGTCCAGACTTCTGAGCTATTTCCATGCGCCGTCTGCTGCTTTGCAGGAAACCCGCCTCAAGGATAGACCCGTCATCAGCGTCGGAGAGTACACCATCTACTGCGGTCACGCTGACGATAGGAGAGTGGGAGGCTGTGCAATAGTTGTAAGGAAGGATTTCAATGGTATGGTCAAGGAGTTTGGCTCAACGTCGTGCTGGAATGCATTCGCACGACTGCGGGATCACAGAGGATTCAATCTGTGGATAGTGAATGCTCATGCGCCCAATGAAACCACCGACGAGAATTGGAAGGATGCGTTTTATGAGGAAATCAAAACGTTGCTGGCCAGGATACCTTGCCAACATGCTGTTGTCGTGGGGATTAACGCAAATGCGAAGATGGGACTCGATCAGGAATCCGAAGTACTCGGTAAATGGTTCTACCCAGTGGAGCAAACATCGGACAATGGCGACCGCCTTGTCAACTTTTGTGAACGCAGTGGTCTGATTATTGCATCGACATTGAAGAGGAATCATCGCCGCCATCAGCTTACGTGGCGGGGACCAACACAGCTATCTCCAGAAGAGGAGAGGAAGCGGAAGAAGACAACTTTGAAACTACAGCTCGAGTATGTTCTGACAAGGAATATTCCAGTATCGGACATTCAAAGATCTAGAGCTGTATGGGATGTCGCATTCGGTTCGGATCACCGTCCTGTTCTGTTGAACTTCACTGCAAGGATTCATAAGAGGAAGCGAGGAACTCATCCTCTCCAGAGGATTGACATGACAAGTCTAGGAGATGTAGATTGCAGAAGAAATTTTCGACAACGCGTTTTTATTCATATCGGAGTACGGACGAAGAAGAAACTTCACGACGCGGTTTCTTTTGTCAAGTACATCCAGAGAGAAAGAGGCACTCCCGATTGTACAGCCTAAGAAGAAGTTCGCCTACGTCTCAGAGGAAACGACGTCTCTTTGCAACAAGGTGTGTGCTCTCCGAACTGCAGGAAACTTTGTGGAGGAGAAGCATCTGAGGAGGAAGTTGCGTCGGCAGCTTCAAAGTGAGCGCGAACGACAGTGGACGTGTAGAGCTAAGGAGTTTGAGAAGGCTTGGGAGGAGAAGAATCCGAGGAAAGCCTACACGTTGCTGCGACAGTATAGCGGGAAGATTAAGAGATGTTCTCCTGTCTTGAACACTACCAATGAAGTTGCAGTTGGTGATGCGACGCTGCCAATATGGAGGGATTACTTCAGTTCATCACTGAGTCGTCCAGCGCCATCAGAATCTGAGCTCCCGCATGTTCAGAGAGCACATTACGATGTCAGTGAGGAAGCGCCGACTGAGTCTGAAGTTTTGGATTGTGTCCGGAAAATGAAGAATGGAAAGGCAGGTGGAGATGACAACATCAGTGCTGAAATGCTGAAAACTCTTCCACCGTCTGGAATTCGTGAAATGACCAACACCATCCGTGCCATATGGATGAGCGAAAGCATACCCGATTCGTGGAGACATGCGATCATCGGACCTCTTCACGAAAAGCTATCCGTCACGGATCCAAAGAACTACAGAGGAGTCTCTCTACTTCGTGTCATGTACAAGGTTTTAGAACGTATCATTCTCGAGCGACTTATCAAACATCGTAAAGGAACGACCAGAGATGAGCGAGCCGGTTTGCGACCTGGAAGATCGACTATCGACCGAGTGTTCGTCAAGCCATTACAGCTTGTTTTTTTTGGACTTTGAAGCCGCGTTCGGCTCTCCTCATCGTGATCAATTGCTCAACGCTCTGCGAGCAGATGGAGTCCCGGAAAAGTATGTTCGGTTAATCGAGGACATGAACAGAGGAACAACTGCAGCAGTTCGTACACCTGTCGGATCTACGTAAGCTTTCGAGGTGGAAACAGGAGTAAGGCAAGGAGCCGTAGCAGTACCTTTTCTTTTCAACTTCGCTGTTGATGACATCATGCGTAGAGTTGCAGAACAGTTTCCTGCGGATGTGATCCTAACACCATCATGACGCTCCCTTGTCGACCTGGAGTACGCCAACGACATTGTGTTATTCGCTTAAAACAACGCTATACTGCGAAGGATTGTGAACCTCGTCTCGGAGTATGCCGCAGCCTATGGACTTCGTCTTCGTCCCGACAAATGCAGGCAGATGTGGGTTTCTCAGAGGCCTTCAACGGGAGTTTGTGTGGGCGGACAACGTATCGAACTGGTGGCTGGTGGGTGATTTCTGTTATTCGGGCTATTGCTGAAGAACGATGGTAGTTATGCAGCGGATATTCGACAACGATGTGCGAAAGCTACGCCTGCAATCAATTCTCTGACCAAGTGTTTCCAAGTGTTTGTGGTCTACTTCCGGTCTACTCCCATCGCGAATGAAGCCAAGTTGCGCGTCTACCTATCCGCTATTCGCCCTATCATGATATACGGATCGGAGACGTGGGCAGCACCGAAGACGCAGATGAAAAGGTTGGATTGCACTGAGAGCAAACTTTTTAGGCGTTTTCTTGGATATTTCCGGCCGCGTGTATGCCATAACGAAGATCTTCACAGATCTTTACAAGGAGATCGACGCAGTACATCAACGCTTGACACGAGGAAGATGCCAGCATCTCCCAACGCCATCTCAAGCAGCAATGGAAAATCGACTTTGACTGCTCGGGCATATACTAAGAAGAACGCCGGATCGTCTCCTACAACACGCTTTAGGAATGCTTCCAAATCCTTTTTGGAAACGGCCACCTGGGCGTAGGCGAGAGTTCTGGACGGATGTGGTTAAAGAGGATTTGAAGTCACTCGGCATCGAAAGACAGTTCAGGCGCGATGTTTCGTTTGGCAGGAAATGGAATAATGAGAGCTGGATGGAATGTGTTCAAATTGTGGCTGAAGACCGCGAAAAACGGACACGGCTCACTACTAGGACGGCACACATCGGTGAAGATGCGGAATGACCGCGTCACGCTAAAGCCAACCGATTAAGTCAAAAAGTATGTATGTGTATGTGTGTGTATTAGAGTATGTCAACAAATATTCGGAAACCGAATAATCGAATATTTGAATTATTCGATTATTCGGAAAAGTCAATTTTCCAAGTAGTTCGTTTATTCGACTATTCGTATAAGTCAACTATCTACTATTTAGTTGGTGTATACCGCTAAAACTATACCTCAATATCGCTACAGCAATACGTCTATAGCACGACAATAGTGCGCCAATGACGCGAGTAAAGCACGTCAATACCACTGCAGTGGCGCGGTAGTAGCACGTCAAAAACGGGGTAATAGCAAGACAAACCCGCGCCGGCACCGCGAAAATAGAAGGACGAAACAGCGCCCATACCGCGACGAAACCGCGTCGATACCGCGGGAAGGGCGCGTATTTACCGCGACTGTGGCACGCCAGTACCGCGACTATCACAATTTGGAGCTCGGAGCCCAGTTGTCCGAGCGCTCGAAGCGGTTTTCTTGTGGGCTAGGAGCTCCCCAGTGCCAGAGTTTGGCACACGCAAGGAATGATCTGCTGTTGTCTGGGGAGCTCACAAATTGACCATTGTAATCACGGCCCAAGAAGGATATGCAATGAACCTACCCAAGAACTTGTTATGGTAGAGCACTTCCTATTCGGATCACCGACCAGGATTAATGGATCATTTACTTAACTATGTGGTGCAAAGAATAATTGATTTCGGGCTCCTTCAAATGAAGGTGCTCCACTGTGTCCGATGGGTTGAAATTCTTCAGTTATGAGTACAAACATTCTTACCGGTTACCTGGTGCTGCTTGTGAGTCTCAGACGACTGAAACAAAACCTCGATGTCGCACCGCAGGTGCGAAAGCGACAAAATGTCACATAAAAGGTAATAAGTGACGCCAGTACTTCAGTAGATTTCACACTCAATTGGAAGGTATGAGAAAGAAGTACAGCACCAAGTGAGTGACATCAAAATTGAAGTCGTAGGACTCTGAAAGAAGTTCTTGCTATGCGGCGCTTTGTGAGCGCAAAGTTGCCGCAAATCGTCGTTTTCACGACAAAAATTACTCGGTACGGTAGGAGGGAAATTTTGTCATAATGACGGACCGCGCGCCCTCACCCCCCCCCTACCCGACGCCGAAGGCTGCGTTCCTCTCTCTGTGATCGTTACACCGTACGCCAGAGCCTGCTTTTTCTTGGAAGCAATCCCATCTTACGTCCAATTACCAAGATCTATTTCTTCGAAATAAGAGCAATATCATTTGAAATCTCACCTGAGAAAGCTCAAAGCGCGGAACAGCAAACGTTCGGGGACACAGACGAGTCCAGTACCGAGTCAGCGTCAAAGCGAGCGGCATTCTCGAAAGTGGACGAGAGTCATTAGGTATGCAGACATGTTATACTCAAGTAAACCAAGCTATTTCTCTCGTGCACTCCCACTTCATAGTGCTATCACTCTCAATTATCACACGTCATCACAAGTATCGATTCTCATACTGTTACTCAAAGGGGTGTGAAAATACGGGCGTGGAAGGCAAGATTGCTCAAACATTGTCAAATACTGTCATCCTGGACAGTTTTCAGCGCTTCAAACGTCGTTGACGACATAGTACGGGCCGTGCGGACCCATCTATGCTGTTATCTCGACTATGCTTGCGAGCGTGTATGCTGCCTTTAAGCGCCCTTCTTGGTGTGGTATCTACTCAGTATGAGGGAATCAGGTGCGATAGAACATATAAAAAAGGAGGCGGTGTTATTCTTTTGATTAAAAAATCGCTGTCTTATAACCGAATTTTCCACGAATCTGTCAGTGACTCCTATGAGATTCTAGTTTGTGATATAAATGCTTGTGATTCCACTCTCCGTTTTGTAAAGGGATTTACCGAGCTCCTGGTTGTTGCATAGAGAAGTCTTCACAACTCTCCAAAGCAATAAGTGACTTTGTTTCCTGCAGTCCGCCTTGCATTGTTCTAGGGGACTTTAACATACCTGACTTGAACACGCGGATAGAGAATCTAGCGAACACATTTTCCGAAACTTTTGACACCCACGATCTTCGACAATTAGTGCCTAGGGCCACCAGAGGCGGTTCCCTTCTAGACCTCGTGTTATGTAACAAAACCGATTTCGTTCAAAACGTTGATGTCAAAGCTCCTATTGGTGGAAGTGATCATGCAACAGTAACTTTCACTCTTGCCGTAGAGATTGCACCAGAACGACCACGACTTATAAGGGATTTTAAAAAAGCCAATTATGAGAGAATTTACGAACATTTGAGCAACGTCGACTGGATTGGAATTATGAATAGTCCTGGAACTGTTGACGAAAAGTACGAGACTTTTGTTGGAGTTATCGAACACGTTATCGAAATGTTTGTGCCACTAAGGGAAGTCTTACCAAGGGAACTGAATCTACCAGATCGTCTTAAGAACATGGCCAATTATAGATCTCTCTTGTGGGATAGAGCCTCGTCTTTCGGGCACCCAGACGCTTGGGAAGAGTATGAGTCTTATAACAAAAAAGGTGAAAAGGCCCTGTCTAAGTACAACCTCTACTTGGAGAAGAAAGTCATCGAGGGGAATAACAAGAACAGGTTCTATAGGTACGTGGGTTCCCGTATGGCGACAAGAACTCTGTTCCTAATCTTTTGGATGAAAGCGGCAACATTCTTTCAAGCTCTCCTGAAAAAGCTAATCTTTTGGCAAACGAGTTCCAAAAAATGCTCAACGTGCGCCCAGAAGTCGATCCAGAATCGGTTCCACCTGAGAACGCCGCGCTTCCCCGCTATCCTCACACCCATAATTCCTTATGGTTTCACAGTGGAGAAATTTTCGAAACTCTGTCACAATGCCCCAATTCTTACTCCACTTCACCTGATTTCATTCCTCTCAGCTTCGTTAAAAAAATTCTACAGTTTATTATATATCCATTGGAGCACATCTTTAATCTAAGCTACATGAGATCCGATGTTCCTAAAAGGTGGAAACACGCATTCATTACTCCTATTTCTAAGAAACCTCCACTCAGTGATTCTAGAAACTACAGACCGGTGAGCATAACTTCAATTTTCGCTAGGACTTTTGAGAAGATAGTGAGAAAACACCTTGTAAAACATCTCGAAGACAACAACATCATATCGGAGAATCAGTTCGGCTTTTTGAAAGGAAGGTCAGTGGAGACATCTCTACTGAGTTCCTTAAATGACTGGACGAGCTCTTTGGAGACCAAGTGTCGAACAGATGTGATTTATTTTAATTTTTCAAAGGCTTTCGACAAGGTGCCAATCCGAAAACTGCTTCAAAAAATGAACGTCATTGGGGTTCACCCCCTGCTGATAAGTTGGGCGCAAAACTTCCTTTCCAATAGGACCTATCAAGTTAAAGTTGATGGTGTGTATTCGTCTGTGTACTCAGCCTATAGCGGAGTTCCGCAGGGAGGCGTTCTATCACCACTATTTTTCTTAGTTTATACGTATGAACTTCCTGAATTTATTTCACGTTTTGGTGTAACCTGTAAAATGTATGCAGACGACATTAAAATTTACAAGAAGGTGGTGGATGATGAGGATTCCGAGGGCATTCAGGCCGCAATGGACTACATAGGCCAATGGGCAGATGAGTGGGAGCTCCCGCTAGCAATAGAAAAATCTAATCACCTACAAATCGATGGAGATAATCGAAGCGTTGTTTGTACCTATACGCTGAAAGGTCAAACTCTGCAGTGTGTTCCTGATGTCAGAGATCTAGGTTTTCAAATAACCAGAGACTTGAGTTTCAGGCCGCACTACAGAAATTTGGTCAGGAAGGCGAATTATCGTACTTACAACATTTTCAAGATATTCAGAAGCAATAATCCCCAGGTGCTTCTACGGGCCTACAAAACTTACGTAAGACCCATTGTTGAGTGCGGAATAGCCGTCTTCAACCCTGTTCAGAAGGGGGATATTGATCTGTTGGAAACTGTTCAAAACAATTTCACCCGCAAACTGATGATGAGATGTTCTGGCCTCACCTATTCCCAAGTACCTAGAGGCACCGAAAGAGCCAGGGTTCTAAAGCTGCCTAGTCTTAGCAGAAGAAGAGAGATAGCGGATCTCGTAATGATGTTTAAAATACTAACTAGAAAATTATCCTTAGATCCATTAAAGTTTTTTGGAACTTCAATTACAAGAAGCCGGAACGGCAGGCTTAGGCTTTATGTATCATTAGCGAGATCACGGGTCAGATCACATTTTTTCACTTATCGTAACGTGAGAAAGTTCAACCAAATGTTGTGCAATAACGCTGGCATCCTGAGCATGTCTTTGAATGCTTTCAAGTCTCTTCTGCGGAGTAACAGGCTGTCTTAAATGTTCTTCTATATAGCTTCCCCCTCTCACTTTTAAGCTCATTGTGTTTACTAAACCGTTTCCACTTTTTTTGCTGAGATAATGTTTGTGTACTTGGATTCTAACAATTAAGTATTGAGTTCGTTCATTTCCTGCTTTATTTTTTACGCGGATTTCCCGCGTAAAACCTAACTGCACTCCCATTTCATAGCGCTATCACTCTCAATTATCACACGTCATCACAAGTATCGATTCTCATACTGTTACTCAAAGGGGTGTGAAAATACGGGCGTGGAAGGCAAGATTGCTCAAACATTGTCAAATACTGTCATCCTGAACAGTTTTCAGCGCTTCAAACGTCGTTGACGACATAGTACGGGCCGTGCGGACCGATCTAGGCTGTTATCTCGACTATGCTTACGAGCGTGTATGCTGCCTTTAACACTATGAATCCCTCGATCGTTGTCGTAAGTATTTTCGACAGTGTACGCTGCGTTGTGGGAGCCGAGTCCTATCTCGAACCGAACCACTGGCGCGCCCGTCATAGATGTTCGAAAGCCGTCCTGAGCTTTCCGTAGTCGGCTGCACCCAACCGCTCATGAAACCTTCCATATAGCTACTGTAAGACGCTGTCGCCCAAGCAGGCTGTAACGGAGGAATTTTAAAGCCATTGTGCATGCCTAACAACCTGGCTGGTTATAGCATATCGTCTAACTATGGTTGGTGTGCTAAATAAAGTGGTGTGTGAATTTCTTAGTATTTAATGCATGTAGTTAGTGCTTTCGGCTGTTTATTCAATTAGTTTTAGAGATACGGTCGAAAAAGTGGCTGCCCACGTTCCCGTTTAGCAGTTCAAGCAGTTTCACAAGACTTCTGTAGGTGTGTTGTGAGTTTGGAAATATTTTCGACTGTATATTTTTTTCATTTCAGTTAGAGGGGTGGGAATTGTGTGGTCGCAAAGTATTTTTTATTTGTAGCCACGATAACATGGCGTAGCACATGGAGTTGTGTGAGACAACTCTGACAAAGCTGCCCTCTTGTGAAAATTCTTGCCTGGGGCCGTATACTCTGTGAGTTCTGGCTGGCCGAGAAATAGCCCGCCATGCACCGCAGCGGCTTTTGGTGGGCTAATTATTGGTTATTCTTCGACATTCCACGGAATAGACAAGAAGTGGTAGAGAAATAAACGAGAAAGATCGAGAAGTAGCCAAGAATAACCGAAACGCGGCCTTCACAGGGGAGTAGGCCGTTGCGACCGGTGACCAAAACTCCACGACCCCTCCCTTGTTGACTAAAAATTCTACAAGCCCTCTGGGATGAGAAAGTCTTTACGACGAAAATCGTGGCTTCTTGTCGGCTAAAAATTAGCATTGTAATACCCTTAATTCTGTTACAGTCGACTTCAACATAACAATAGAACTAGGTACATTCCGTTCTTTTCGCCCTCCCCCCAAAATTTTTAATTTACTTTCTAAAGACTTCCGAAAAAGATTTCTGCTCCCCCCTCCCACTTGCAACCGGTCGCAACGCTGCTCAACCCTGGACCGTCGCCGACTCGCCGATCCGCCATCCGGAGCGAGGCGCGAGCGGTTGGGAGGGGCCTCCAGAGGATAGGGAGGACAGTACCGCAAACGTGGGCTTTCGAGTCGACGGAGGTGTTGTCATCTGAATCATGCCTCTGGAATGTATACTTACTTGGAGAGCATTATTTAGCGGCTATTTCTCCGCTATTTCGTGGCTAATACGTTAGGGGGGCAGGCCTTTTGCGGCAATTTCTCGGCCTAAACTCTCAGAGTACACACCTCTCTCCGAACGTCTCGATCTCCGCGAAGTCTATACGTGATTGATCAATAGGTGAATGCGGCCAGCTACAAAAGGCGGCGTTCAGAGTTTTCGCGGCGCGACGCGATGGCACATGCCAGCGGGACGCGAAAATCGCGTCGCGCGGAAATCAAGGTGTGAACGGCGCGCGACAGGGTTGTGCGTAACTGATTTTTGTAATTTCGTAAATCGTAAATCGTAATTTTTCAAATCCCTCGTAATTCGTGAATCGTAATTCGTAATTCGTAAGTGATAATGAGTAATAAGCCCACAAATAACCCAAACTTCATTCGATGTGGAAACACCACAGCACATCAATGATAATGGGTTTCCATATCGAAGGAGGTTTGGATTTTGGTTCCCAATTAACACTGTTTTGAGCAGTACTCCAAAAAATTATTGCAGGGGATAGAAACGACTTTAATAGACAAAACGAAAACTGTGAGCTTAATTAAGTGTCAAACCTGTGCCACGTTTTGCACAACTTTTGAGTACGAGAAATAGAGAATTATAGCTTACCAAACCTGGTTTATTGGAAGCCCAGGAGGACAACACAGTGATGAGAAAACAATTTGCGGTTCGATAGTTTTTGGCTCAATCTTTGAAAGGAAGGATACTTGGACAAGGTGGCCATTCTAAAGAGGACTTTTGCAAAGGCACACTCCGACGCAGAAACCGAGTCTGCCTTCTATATTTGTGAACCGTTACTGTGAACGGAGTTACAAACGTTCCTTTTCATAAATATCAGGTGGTTGGGGTGGAGACAGCGGCCCGAGAGGTGTAGGTTGTTTAGGACTCCAACGCAAATAGGTTTAGGTTCTCTCCAAATCTCTTATTTCAAAATTCAACAACTTTTAATCTTTTCTTTTGCAATTTTTAATTGCTTGAATTATCAAATTTGAAAGCATTTAGTAACCTTTTTGAAGAGTTAGGTGACTCTGCAGCCGTAATTGTTTCAAACTGAAATTGAAAATTTCCTTTTTTCTCTCTATCCTGACTGCCTTTGGAGATAGATATCTATCAGAGAGGCTATTTCGGGAATCCCCGTAGCCCTCTTCGTCTAATAGTGTTTGCAGGTTAAAAAAGTATTTTCCTGGTCTTTCGGCGGATTTCAATTCACAAATTGCCAGTTTTCGTTTTGTAACTTTGAAATCGCTGAAGATGGATGAGTGGTAAAGGCCGATTTCGAAATCTCCGTGAAATTCTGCAATAAAGTGTATATATTGTGTTCCAACTCTTACTTGCTTCGTAGGTCAGTAACGCCTTCTGAGAGCGAAGCCCCATATTCAATATCTATATCGGAGTGGAGCTCCCGTCGACAGTTGCAGAAGACCGCTTTGCAGTCTACAGCTTGACGATATTCGAAGATTACGTGGTGCCAGCATGATTTTGTTCGCAGTACGTGTTGCAACAGCGGTTGTCCGTAAGTGCGGACCGGACTTTGCTCCAATATAGTCAGTTGCTGAATCAAATGTTTGCTTCTCTCGTATTTATCATGGGGGCTAGAGCATTCCATGCAGATAAATAACTGTGGAGCTCGGCTTCACCGACCTGTCTCGCATATTGAGGAAGGAAAGGTTGGAACCAAAAATTAAGTTTGAACCTGTCAATGTGAGCAGCGGAGCGGTCGGGTATACCTGAACTTAGTTATCATCATTTAAATTACGCCATGACCAATTGTGAAGCGCGCGAAGCGCTCACCAGATTTGGTTTTGAATCGGCCCCGCGCGCAACACCTTTTTCGAAATCTCAGTTGAGAGTGAACGTAGAAATTAGCGCTAAATTGCATTAAAAAGAGCGCAAAAGGTTGGTACATGTACTCAAAAATGGTTTAGAACGGTTTACTGGTTTTCGAGTAAAAATTGAAAGACCGCGCGTTTTTGTTGTTGAACTCCTTTTTTTTCAATCTTGTTGGTACACTTAACATTGAGCTAGGGAACTCATTTTTGGACAGGAGGCTGGAAATTGATGCAGGTCGCTCCTATTCCAATTTGAACTTGATACCTTAACTCTTAAAGGCAGTGGTCGCGCTCAATTATGCTAGTCTTCTTTTCCTCTCTAAACCCTTTTGTGGGTATAGAGTTGAAGAAGCTATAAGAAAAAATCGCGAAAAAAAACACTGTTCAGGGCCAAATTTGAAGCCTGAACTTTCTTGTCTTTTTATGGTGGACGAGTCCACCCCACATCATCGGCATCGATGATCTCTAACATCAAGAACATCAGCTGGCTTGAAATTGAATTTCAATCAATGAGCCTTCAGATTTATGTACACATCTAGTCAAAAACATTGACTGAAGTGCTTGTTTTTATTGTTCAACTGTTTTATTAGGTAAATTTGCATTTATTTCTTCCTCTGAGTGTCGATGATTTTCGACTGCTTGGCATGAGGCTGTGATCTTTCTGTGCACGTGTGCACGAGCTGGGAATTTAGGGTTTTAATAACTCTAATTCTAGCCCGTTTTTTACCGCGCTACCTTCATAGTTTTTGAGCTGTTTTCAATCTAAGATGATTTTTGTAGTATTTTCAATAACTTTTTTCATCGTGACCACTGCCTTTAAGGGTACCTCAAAATCTTGGGTTTATATACTAAATTAGCCGTGCAGCACGGAAACTGCTTTTTTTCTGCTACGGCTGTGGAGACCGGGGTGTGTGGGTGAATCTGCAGCCAATCAACACAGGTCGTCGGAGATAAGTACTGGGTTTTTGCTTCACGATCATATCTACCGGTCTATCTAAGAAACATGTTAGATCATAGAGATTGCCTTCTCTCTCTGGCTTTCCTCTCACCTCAGACACTCGTGGCGTCCAACGGGTGGTTGACACGTCACCCTTGTGGCTTACCGGTCGCTGGGTGGTTTGACTGCAAGAGCGGATCGACTGTCTGTCGACCGTTATGTGTCCGATCGACTGTCTGTCGACCGAGGTCCACAGACAGTCGACCACCCATCGACCGGTAGCATGGGATGACGTCACTTCGTCGTTTTCTCACCTTTGTGCGCGTATTGACGTCCAAAACTTCTGACCCCAGGACCCGCTGCACCGCCAATTGTTCCGCGCCGAATTTCTCGTTTCGATTTTCCTCCTGATTCTGAGGGATTAATTTCCCATTTCTTGCACGTCCGTTTTGAAATTTTTAAGTTTTCAATTCCTTCCTATATCCTGACTCGTTATTAAAACATGAAGTTTTTCTCTCATTTATTAATTCGGTGAAGAATTTCTTATTTTCGTTGATTTGTTGCCCGGAAGAAATTTCGATTTCCGATTCTGTCCATGACCTTTTTGAATTTTTAGAGTTTCCGAATCTTGCCTTATACTGACTCGAATTCGAAACGAAAAGTTTTTCTTCATTTCTTGATTCGGAGTCTGAAATTTAATTTTGGTTGATTTTTTGATGGAAAATTTCCGATTTCCGATTTTTTGCACGTCCTCTTTGAATTTTGGAGTTTCCGATTCTTTCCATATCCCGATTCGATATCGGAACGGGAATTTTTTTTCATTTCTTGATTCGTCTTTCCAATCTTCACATTTTGGTTGATTTCTTGAGAGTAAAGGAAAATTTCCGATTCCTTCCGCGTCCTTTTTGAAATTTTCGAATTTTCGATTGCTTTCTGTATCCTGACTCGCTATTAGAACATGACGTTTTTTTCATTTCTTTATTCAGCGTTGAATTTCTCATTTTTGTTGATTTGTTGCTTTTGGAAAAATTTTCAGATGTCCGATTCTTTTTTATGATCATTCAAAGTTCGGAGTTTCCCATTCTTTCCTTAAACTGACTCGAAATCGCAACGGAAAGTTCTTTCATTTCTTGATTCGTCTTCCCAATCATAACAGTTTGGTCGATTTCTTGCTCATGAAGAAGAATTTCCTTCCATCTCCTTTTTGAATTTCTGAGTTTTAGATTCTTTCCATATCCCGACTCGATATCGCAACAAGAACTTTTTTTCGTTTCTTGATTTGGCGTCGAAATTCTAATTTTGGTTGATTTCTGGATCTTGAAATGAACTTTCCGATTTCTTCCATGTCCTCTCTGATTGCTGGGATTTTCTATTTCTTTACCACATCCTGACTCGATACGTAAGCAGAAAATTTTTCCTTTTTTTATTCGGCGTCAGATTCTCCTTTTTGGCTGATTTCCTGAAGAAAAAAATCGACTTTTTTGTCTTTTTACAATTCTGGAGTTTTTGTTTTATTGCGTGGAAAAATGAGCAGTTACATGGCTTTTGTTTCTGATTTTTCATTTTGCGTTGCACTCTCATTTTTCCTGGATGCTTTTGATTACAAGTGAGACCCATTTGGAAAAACAACAGCAAATAAAATAAACTGATTGAAAACTATTCAAAACATAAGGGATCTAATTCAGATATCTTGCTGGGAAGTGAATGAAGTGTATGTGAATAAAGGGGTGTAATTGCTTCTTCCTTTCTTTGTTTGATTGTTTTTCATTCATATTTTTCTCGTTAGTGGTCACAGTATATGACAGTCAACTCGTAACCTCAAATAATCAGAAGAAATATTCAAAAATTTGAAAATCATTTTGAAAACTTGAAAATTTTGCTCTTTGAGTATATTCGAAAAAGCGAAGTTTGAGAATTTAGGCCGTTTTGATCAAGTACACTTTATCTGCCACAAGTTTCCGGGATATTTAGATGATCAACGAATCCATGAGTCTCCGGCCATTTTTTCACGTTTGGCGATTGTGTATTCTCCGCTTGCCCCAGTCTTTCATATCATTACCATGGAAGTGGTGAGCTTATTGAAGCTAAATCATGAATTTCAAGAGTGGTATGTACTTTACAGAAAACAGTCGCTACGCGTCTATGATTGGTTTCTATGGTATGTACAAAAATCAGGCACTGGGCGACCAACAGGATAAGCTAGTCTACTAGACATCGCTGCTGAAAAGAGCAATCGGATGAGCCTTGTAAGCCAAATGCATTTCATTCAGCATTGCAATAATTTCTGAAATTTGCAGGAAAGACGTTTCCGGATTTCGAAGAAGACAACGCTACTCTGATGGCTTCATACGAACGCTCTTCTAAGATCTCGTCTTCCTTGAGGCTTGTATATTTTCACTCACGAAATATATCTCGAAAGCGGCGTTTTTCCCTCGAAATTTCTCCCGGTTGGGAAGCTTTGAACGAAATTAGCCGAAAATTCGGGAAAATCGACTAATAAACCACAGATTCGTGATCAACGCCCCCCAAAAAAAAAACCCTTGGGAGAATTTTAAGTCAAATCTGGAACATTTTCTAAAACGCTTCCAGAGCCCTCTAATCGGTATAAATATTCGCCCAACCGAAAGTCCTAAACGCTGTAAGCCTGGACAAAGTATGGAAAATGCGCCTTCACCTGAATTTTGCTCAGGGAGGTTTGCTTTAAACACATTTATGAGGTCCGTTTCCAAACTTTCGAAAGAATAATTCCCTTTTTGGAAGGTACGAAAAGCACAAAAACGACCTTTTTAGGCTTATTACTTCTTGGAACCGGCAGCTCGGGCGGAATACTGCGCAGTTTTACTATTGACCCACTAGAGATACTAACGATACTAGTCGTTTTGGCAGATGTGTTTACCACTCTAAACACTTCCCTTGTTAGCAAATTTTAAAATGTGTGCTGCGTGTGGGTGTGGCTGTGGGTGTGGGTGGTGTGGGTGTGGGTGTGGGTGCGATTGTCAAGACATCATTATGGGCTGGGATTCATGAATGCAAACGGCTAGGTTTGGGTTTGGTTAGGGCAGCAACCCCAGCGGTAGCCAAACCGCGAACCGGCATTCACAACCGTCTCATCGCGGTTGGGTAGCTAACCATTCTGCGGCCACGTACTTGCCACTCAATTGACGCCGAGAATCTCGATTGGAGAAAATCAATATTGGCACTCGGGTCGGAATTTCCCTAACCAGTCACTGTTTTTATTGCACATGATTGCTAATTTTGCTTGCTTTTTGAATTCTTATTTTTGTCTACCTTGTGCTTTACCTTCTTCAATGGATCGCAGGCATTTAAAGGGATTTTCCTCAACTTGGAGATGTTTTTTCCATTTTTAAGTATTTCATTTTTTCCTTTTTTTTAAAAATCCTTTTTGGTTTTTTAAAAGTACATAAAGTGATGCTGCTCTCTCACGATGAGCCGCAAACCTGCTGGTGAAATTTTTAACCCCCAATTTAGCTTTTTTTCTCGCATTACTAGCCTTTTCAACTCCTTTTTTTTTCGAAACGCCCCTCTAATTTTTTTGTGTGTTTCACATGGCTTAGGTGTTGCTACAGGGATCATCATCATCCTCTCCATGAGTTTTTGGTTTCAAGTTCTCCGTTTGTCGTTTGAGTTCCGAGTTTTTTCCATCTCTTTTCTTGTCTAAGAATCCCTTTTTTGTTTTTTTTCTCTTTGTCATTCTCACACAAACTTATTGTCGCTGACAACAGGAGAAAAATAAAACGGCTCCTTAGAAAAATCATATGGAAAAAGCTTTAAATGCAAGGGAAAAACAAGTTTGAACTAAAAACATCGAGAAAACCCAGGCTGATCACAGAATCATGTAAAAAAACATTTACATTTGAAATCCAAGTGGGCGCTTCGGAAAAAAAGTAGAAGAAAACAGGGTTTTCCAACAGAAAAATAACGAAAACGTGTACGAAAAGTGCTGGGAAAAAATTCTGAGGAAAAAATGAGGGAATTCGGAGCCGAAATGGGAAAGAAACCCAGCGAAGAGCCTGTGGCTGCTCGGTAAATGGTCAGCGCACGGAAGACAAGAATTAGGAACAAAAAGTGGAGGCAAAAAGAACAACGATGTGCTATAAAATAAAGAAGAGAGTGAGAGTAGGAAGGACAGGCATAATGATTTTAGTTAGCCATGGGCAACATACATAAAAGTTACAGATGAGGTTGATGATTCTGAGAATTTTCGTTGTTATCGAGAGGAACACATTATGGCTAGAGGGCCTATAATGTGGCAGTCAATAACGGCGGCATTCCTGTATTTTCAGATTGCCTCGAAGATATCAAGTTTTTATGCGTATTTGCAAAAGGTGCGTTTCCTCAGTGTTGTGCACTAATACAGCACACCATCAATTCGACGACTAAGCCGCGAAACCGCTGCTAACCGCGGTTAACCGCAGCTCCGAGGTGCGGTTGCGCGTAGCCCAATCGTAGCCCAGCCGTAACCAAACCGGATTTTTCGTGAATGCCTGTTTCCTCCGCTAGCCCATCCGTAACCGTGGTTTGCCTTTCATGAATCCCAGCCATGATCAGCGCGGAATTTTCCCCAAGATGAGCAGAAAAACGAAAAATCGATGTCGGGGTTAGAGTGTGCCCTCAAGATCCAATCAATAGATATTTGCATATATGTAAATAAACATGTAGCATTTCTGATGAAGTAAGTTAGTCGATCAAAAAATAACCTGGAAAAAGTTTTCGAAGTTTTTGGCTCATTTCATTATAGCACCACAAATGGACTGAACTGAGGCTTTGATAAAGCAGTAACATATTTTTGCCGGTACAATGTGCACGTTAGGTCTTACTTGTTGTTATTTCGTTTTTTCGAAACTATTCGGTAGTGTCGTTCATCATCCGTCATAATGTTGTCTTGTTATCTCATATTTGGGTTTTGACAGTCGTTATTTGAGATCAGGAGTTCTTATCCTACCCTCATTCTAAATTGTTAAAATGTTGATCAATGATTAGGATAAAATTTCGTTACTGTACGTGTTTTACCAGCATTTGAAAGATTTTCGCCGCAACGCGGCGGATTTGAAGAGCCAGCGGCATTCATCTTCGAGGTCTACAGGTGTCCAACTGCCGGTCGACAGGTATCCATCTACCGGTGGACAAGCATCTAAGAAACGGTTGATGGGTGTCCAATAAGAGGGGAGCAGTCCCGCCCCTTTTTAGCGGTCGTGGGGAAGCATGCTGTGAGGTGATTGCTTGTCGACCACCCGTTGGACGCCACGAGTGTCTGAGACAAACGTCTTCTGACTGGGAACATTATAATACTTTCGCTTGCCGTTTTGTTTGAGACTTGGAAAAGTACAATCAGAATTTGGAGAAGCGTATAATCGAATCAAGTCAAAAACAGTCCTTCTATAAGTACTTGAGGACGAGACTGAAAAATGAAAGTTGCAGTTCAGTTCTTGTTAAAGATTCAGCCAGGGCTATTTCTGATATCGATAAGGCTAATATGCTCGCAAACGAGTTTCGTAAAGTTAGCCCGCAAACGTTTGCGAGCATATTAGCCTTATCGATATCAGAAATAGCCCTTGCTGAATCTTTAACAAGAACTGAACTGCAACTTTCATTTTTCAGTCTCGTCCTCAAGTACTTATAGAAGGACTGTTTTTGACTTGATTCGATTATACGCTTCTCCAAATTCTGATTGTACTTTTCCAATTTTTTAACGAAACGGCAAGCGAAAGTATTATAATGTTCCCAGTCAGAAGATGTTTGTGAGAGGAAAGCCAGAGAAAAAAGGCAATCTCTATGATCTAACATGTTTCTTAGATAGACCGGTAGATATGATCGTGAAGCGAAAACCCAGTACTTATCTCCGACGACCTGTGTTGATTGGCTGCAGATTCACCCACACACCCCGGTCTCCACAGCCGTAGCAGAAAAAAAGCAGTTTTCGTGCTGCACGGCTAATTTAGTATATAAACCCAAGATTTTGAGGTACCCTTAAGAGTTAAGGTATCAAGTTCAAATTGGAATAGGAGCGACCTGCATCAATTTCCAGCCTCCTGTCCAAAAATGAGTTCCCTAGCTCAATTTTAAGTGTACCAACAAGATCGTGTACGCCGTCTGAAAAAAGGAGTTCAACAACAAAAACGCGCGGTCTTTCAATTTTTACTCGAAAACCAGTAAACCGTTCTAAACCATTTTTGAGTGCATGTACCAACTTTTGCGCTCTTTTTAATGCAATTTAGCTCTAGTTTCTACGTTCACTCTCAACTGAGATTTCGAAAAAGGTGTTACGCGCGGGGCCGATTCAAAACCAAATCTGGTGAGCGCTTCGCGCGCTTCACAATTGGTCATGGCGTAATTTAAATGATGATAACTAAGTTCAGGTATACCCGACCGCTCCGCTGCTCACATTGACAGGTTCAAACTTAATTTATGGTTCCAACCTTTCCTTCCTCAATATGCGAGACAGGTCGGTGAAGCCGAGCTCCACAGTTATTTATCTGCATGGAATGCTCTAGCCCCCATGATAAATACGAGAGAAGCAAACATTTGATTCAGCAACTGACTATATTGGAGCAAAGTCCGGTCCGCACTTACGGACAACCGCTGTTGCAACACGTACTGCGAACAAAATCATGCTGGCACCACGTAGTACTGGCTCGATTAATCTTCGAATATCGTCAAGCTGCAGACTGCAAAGCGGTCTTCTGCAACTGTCGACGGGAGCTCCACTCCGATATAGATATTGAATATGGGGCTTCGCTCTCAGAAGGCGTTACTGACCTACGAAGCAAGTAAGAGTTGGAACACAATATATACACTTTATTGCAGAATTTCACGGAGATTTCGAAATTAGCCTTTACCACTCATCCATCTTCAGCGATTTCAAAGTTACAAAACGAAAAACTGGCAATTTGTGAATTGAAATCCGCCGAAAGACCCGGAAATATTTTTTTTAACCTGCAAACACTATTTGACGAAGAGGGCTACGGGGATTTCCGAAATAGCCTCTCTGATAGATATCTATCTCCAAAGGCAGTTAGGATAGAGAGAAAAAAGGAAATTTTCAATTTCAGTTTGAAACAATTACGGCTGCAGAGTCACCAAACTCTTCAAAAAGAATACTAAATGCTTTCAAATTTGATAAATCAAGCAATTAAAAATTGCAAAAGAAAAGATTAAAAGTTGTTGAGTTTTGAAATAAGAGATTTGGAGAGAACCTAAACCTATTTGCGTTGGAATCCTAAACAACCTACACCTCTCGGGCCGCTGTCTCGACCCCAACCACCTGATATTTATGAAAAGGAACGTTTGTAACTCCGTTCACAGTAACGGTTCACAAATATAGAAGGCAGACTCGGTTTCTGCGTCGGAGTGTGCTTTTGCAAAAGTCCTCTTTAGAATGGCCACCTTGTCCAAGTATCCTTCCTTTCAAAGATTGAGCCAAAAACTTTCGAACCGCAAATTGTTTTCTCATCACTGTGTTGTCCTCCTGGGCTTCCAATAAACCAGGTTTGGTAAGCTATAATTCTCTATTTCTCGTATTCAAAAGTTGTGCAAAACGTGGCACAGGTTTGACACTTAATTAAGCTCAGAGTTGTCGTTTTGTCTATTAAAGTCGTTTCTATCCCCTGCAATAATTTTTTGGAGTACTGCTCAAAACAGTGTTATTTGGAAACCAAAATCCAAACCTCCTTCGATATGGAAACCCATCATCATTGATGTGCTGTGGTGTTTCCACATCGAATGAAGTTTGGGTTATTTGTGGGCTTATTACTCATTATCACTTACGAATTACGAATTACGATTCACGAATTACGAGGGATTTGAAAAATTACGATTTACGATTTACGAAATTACAAAAATCAGTTACGCACAACCCTGTCGCGCGCCGTTCACACCTTGATTTCCGCGCGACGCGATTTTCGCGTCCCGCTGACATGTGCCATCGCGTCGCGCCGCGAAAACTCTGAACGCCGCCTTTTGTAGCTGGCCGCATTCACCTATTGATCAATCACGTATAGACTTCGCGGAGATCGAGACGTTCGGAGAGAGGTGTGTACTCTGAGAGTTTAGGCCGAGAAATTGCCGCAAAAGGCCTGCCCCCCTAACGTATTAGCCACGAAATAGCGGAGAAATAGCCGCTAAATAATGCTCGCCGAGAAATAATGCTCTCCAAGTAAGTATAAATTCCAAAGGCATGATTCAGATGACAACACCTCCGTCGACTCGAAAGCCCACGTTTGCGGTACTTTCCTCCCTATCCTCTAGAGGCCCCTCCCAACCGCTCGCGCCTCGCTCCGGATGGCGGATCGGCGAGTCGGCGACGGTCCAGGGTTGAGCAGCGTTGCGACCGGTTGCAAGTGGGAGGGGGGAGCAGAAATCTTTTTCGGAAGTCTTTCGAAAGTAAATTAAAAATTTTGGGGGGAGGGCGAAAAGAACGGAATGTACCTAGTTCTATTGTTATGTTGAAGTCGACTGTAACAGAATTAAGGGTATTACAATGCTAATTTTTAGCCGACAAGAAGCCACGATTTTCGTCGTAAAGACTTTCTCATCCCAGAGGGCTTGCAGAATTTTTAGTCAACAAGGGAGGGGTCGTGGAATTTCGGTCACCGGTCGCAACGGCCTACTCCCCTGCGAAGGCCGCGTTTCGGTTATTCTTGGCTACTTCTCGATCTTTTTCGTTTATTTCTCTACCGTCTATTCCGTGGAATGCCAAAGAATAACCAATAATTAGCCCACCAAAAGCCGCTGCGGTGCATGGCGGGCTATTTCTCGGCCAGCCAGAACTAACAGAGTATACGGCCCCAGGCAAGAATTTTCACAAGAGGGCAGCTTTGTCAGAGTTGTCTCACACAACTCCATGTGCTACGCCATGTTATCGTGGCTACAAATAAAAAATACTTTGCGACCACACAATTCCCACCCCTCTAACTGAAATGAAAAAATATACAGTCGAAAATATTTGCAAACTCACAACACACCTACAGAAGTCTTGTGAAACTGCTTGAACTGCTAAACGGAAACGTGGGCAGCCACTTGTTTTGACCGTATCTCTAAAACTAATTGAATAAACAGCCGAAAGCACTAACTACATGCATTAAATACTAAGAAATTCACACACCACTTTATTTAGCACACCAACCATAGTTAGACGAAATGCTATAACCAGCGAGGTTGTTAGGCATGCACAATGGCTTTAAAATTCCTCCGTTGCAGCCTGCTTGGGCGACAGCGTCTTACAGTAGCTATATGGAAGGTCTCATGAGCGGTGGGGTGCAGCCGACTACGGAAAGCTCAGGACGGCTTTCGAACATCTATGACGGGAGCGCCAGTGGTTCGGTTCGAGATAGGACTCGGCTCCCACTACGCAGCGTACACTGTCGAAAATACTTACGACAACGATCGAGGGATTCATTGTGTTAAAGGCAGCATACACGCTCGTAAGCATAGTCGAGATAACAGCCTAGATCGGTCCGCACGGCCCGTACTATGTCGTCAACGACGTTTGAAGCGCTGAAAACTGTCCAGGATGACAGTACATATTTGACAATGTTTGAGCAATCTTGCCTTCCACGCCCGTATTTTCACACCCCTTTGAGTAACAGAATGATAATCGATGCTTGTGAAAACGTGTGATAATTGAGAGTGATAGCGCTATGAAATGGGAGTGCAGTTGGTTTTACGCGGGAAACTCCGTAAAAATAAAGCAGGAAATGAACGAACTCAATACTTAATTGTTTAGAATCCAAGTACACAAACATTATCTCAGCAAAAAAAGTGGAAACGGTTTAGTAAACACAATGAGCTTAAAAGTGAGAGGGAAGCTATATAGAAGAACATTTAAGACAGCCTGTTACTCCGCAGAAGAGACTTGAAAGCATTCAAAGACATGCTCAGGATGCCAGCGTTATTGCACAACATTTGGTTGAACTTTTCTCACGTTACGATAAGTGAAAAATGTGATCTGACCCGTGATCTCGCTAATGATACATAAAGCTCATAAGCCTGCCGTTCCGGCTTCTTGTAATTGAAGTTCCAAAAAACTTTAATGGATCTAAGGATAATTTTCTAGTTAGTATTTTAAACATCATTACGAGATCCGCTATCTCTTCTTCTTCTGCTAAGACTAGCAGCTTTAGAACCCTGGCTCTTTCTGGTGCCTCTAGGTACTTGGGAATAGGTGAGGCCAGAACATCTCATCATCAGTTTGCGGGTGAAATTGTTTTGAACAGTTTCCAACAGATCAATATCCCCCTTCTGAACAGGGTTGAAGACGGCTATTCCGCACTCAACAATGGGTCTTACGTAAGTTTTGTAGGCCCGTAGAAGCACCTGGGGATTATTGCTTCTGAATATCTTGAAAATGTTGTAAGTACGATAATTCGCCTTCCTGACCAAATTTCTGTAGTGCGGCCTGAAACTCAAGTCTCTGGTTATTTGAAAACCTAGATCTCTGACATCAGGAACACACTGCAGAGTTTGACCTTTCAGCGTATAGGTACAAACAACGCTTCGATTATCTCCATCGATTTGTAGGTGATTAGATTTTTCTATTGCTAGCGGGAGCTCCCACTCATCTGCCCATTGGCCTATGTAGTCCATTGCGGCCTGAATGCCCTCGGAATCCTCATCATCCACCACCTTCTTGTAAATTTTAATGTCGTCTGCATACATTTTACAGGTTACACCAAAACGTGAAATAAATTCAGGAAGTTCATACGTATAAACTAAGAAAAATAGTGGTGATAGAACGCCTCCCTGCGGAACTCCGCTATAGGCTGAGTACACAGACGAATACACACCATCAACTTTAACTTGATAGGTCCTATCGGAAAGGAAGTTTTGCGCCCAACTTATCAGCAGGGGTGAACCCCAATGACGTTCATTTTTGAAGCAGTTTTCGGATTTGGCACCTTGTCGAAAGCCTTTGAAAAATTAAAATAAATCACATCTGTTCGACACTTGGTCTCCAAAGAGCTCGTCCAGTCATTTAAGGAACTCAGTAGAGATGTCTCCACTGACCTTCCTTTCAAAAAGCCGAACTGATTCTCCGATATGATGTTGTTGTGTTCGAGATGTTTTACAAGGTGTTTTCTCACTATCTTCTCAAAAGTCCTAGCGAAAATTGGAAGTTATGCTCACCGGTCTGTAGTTTCTAGGATCACTGAGTGGAGGTTTCTTAGAAATAGGAGTAATGAATGCGTGTTTCCACCTTTTAGGAACATCGGATCTCATGTAGCTTAGATTAAAGATGTGCTCCAATGGATATATAATAAACTGTAGAATTTTTTTAACGAAGCTGAGAGGAATGAAATCAGGTGAAGTGGAGTAAGAATTTGGCCATTTTGACAGAATTTCGAAAATTTCTTCACTGTGAAACCATAAGGAATTATGCATCTGAGGATAGCGGGGAAGCGCGGCGTTCTCAGGTGGAACTGATTCTGGATCGACTTCTTGGGGCACGTTGAACATTTTTTGGAACTCGTTTGCCAAAAGATTAGCTTTTTCAGGAGAGCTTGAAAGAATGTTGCCGCTTTCATCCAAAAGATTAGGAATAGAGTTCTTGTCGCCATACGGGAACCCACGTACCTATAGAACCTGTTCTTGTTATTCCCCTCGATGAATTTCTTCTCCAAGTAGAGGTTGTACTTAGACAGGGCCTTTTCACCTTTTTTGTTATAAGACTCATACTCTTCCCAAGCGTCTGGGTGCCCGAAAGACGAGGCTCTATCCCACAAGAGAGATCTATAATTGGCCATGTTCTTAAGACGATCTGGTAGATTCAGTTCCCTTGGTAAGACTTCCTTAAGTGGCACAAACATTTTCGATAACGTGTTCGATAACTCCAACAAAAGTCTCGTACTTTTCGTCAACAGTTCCAGGACTATTCATAATTCCAATCCAGTCGACGTTGCTCAAATGTTCGTAAATTCTCTCATAATTGGCTTTTTAAAAATCCCTTATAAGTCGTGGTCGTTCTGATGCAATCTCTACGGCAAGAGGGAAAGTTACTGTTGCATGATCACCACCACCAATAGGAGCTTTGACATCAACGTTTTGAACGAAATCGGTTTTGTTACATAACACGAGGTCTAGAAGGGAACCGCCTCTGGTGGCCCTAGGCACTAATTGTCGAAGATCGTGGGTGTCAAAAGTTTCGGAAAATGTGTTCGCTAGATTCCCTATCCGCGTGTTCAAGTCAGGTATGTTAAAGTCCCCTAGAACAATGCAAGGCGGACTGCAGGAAACAAAGTCACTTATTGCTTTGGAGAGTTGTGAAGACTTCTCTATGCAACAACCAGGAGCTCGGTAAATCCCTACAAAACGGAGAGTGGAATCACAAGCATTTATATCACAAACTAGAATCTCATAGGAGTCACTGACAGATTCGTGGAAAATTCGGTTATAAGACAGCGATTTTTTAATCAAAAGAATAACACCGCCTCCTTTTTTATATGTTCTATCGCACCTGATTCCCTCATACTGAGTAGATACCACACCAAGAAGGGCGCTTAAAGGCAGCATACACGCTCGCAAGCATAGTCGAGATAACAGCATAGATGGGTCCGCACGGCCCGTACTATGTCGTCAACGACGTTTGAAGCGCTGAAAACTGTCCAGGATGACAATATTTGACAACGTTTGAGCAATCTTGCCTTCCACGCCCGTATTTTCACACCCCTTTGAGTAACAGAATGAGAATCGATACTTGAGGAAACATGTGATAACTTAGAATGATAGCACGATAAAAGGGAGTGCAGTAGAGAAAAAACTCGATTTACCTCAATATAACATGTTTGTGCACTGATAAAATCCTCCATTTCAAGAGGTCAGCCAAAGTAGAGCGGCATTCTCGAAAGTGGACGAGAGTCAATAGGTATGCAGACATGTTATACTCAAGTAAACCAAGCTATTTCTCTTGTGCACTCCCATTTGATAGTGCTATCACTCTCAATTATCACACGTTTTCACAAGTACCGATTCTCATTCTGTTACTCGGAGGGGTGTGAAAATACGGGCGTGGAAGGCAAGATTGGTCAAACATTGTCAAGTATTGTCATCCTGGACAGTTTTCAGCGCTTCAAACGTCGTTGACGACAAGGTACGGGCCGTGCGGACCTATCTATGCTGTTATCTCGACTATGCTTGCGAGCGTGTATGCTGCCTTTAAATCATTTATGGAGCTTAGCCATGTCTCTGTTAGAAAGATCACGTCGTAGTTATTCTGGCAAAGATTTGATATCAAAGAGTCACGGTTTTTCACAAGAGATCTAATGTTCGAAAGTGCGCATGATATCATGAAACATGAGTTCCTTCGAAAGCTCAGCAGTTTCCCTGAGGACTGCTGGGCTGTGAAGGGATCATGCTTGCGCTAGCGCTCTGAGACTGTGCCTGTGACTGCGACAAGTCCTCAATCGCGGTTGTGACGTTATTGTCTGTTGCGGACCTACGAGCAGCAAGACGCTCTTCACGTATTCGCTCTCTCTCCTCCCTGGTTAGAGATGGGCGTAGGTATATGCCCTTTTGATGAGGAAAGAAACGCAGCCGTGGAGCACGCCTAACCGCCTCAACTTGGAACCTAGATGAAGGCAAGACTACTTTTACAAGTCGGGGACGACCATGTGTTGGCGCACCCATACGGTAAACATTGGTTGGAATACACTCCAGTCCTAGAAAGCTGAGCAATAGGTTAACACGTGTACAATCTTGAGAGATCTTGTCAAAAGAGGTAGAAGCTAAAGATTCCGGAATATTCGAAAAAACAATGGAGCGTTTCCACTCAATTTCATCAAAATCTATATTAGAATTAACATTACGAGAAAAATCATCACTATTGACTACAGTAGAGGCTCTATTAAGCTCAGAAACAGCCAGTTTAGCCTTTAAATCAGAAATTTCCTCCCTCAAACGTCCGTTCTCCTCCAACAGCTCTGCGTTGCGCTCCGCCATCTGTTTGACCTCTGCTCTGGTCTCCATTAACAGCTCGATGACAAGTTTGATGTAGCCAGGAACTTTTCCATGATCAGCCAGATCTTTTAGACGACTGGCACCATCTGCCTGGCTGCTCGTGCTGTTAGTTCGCGAGCCCCTGGCCTTCTTTCCTGTAACATTCGACACAGCAGAAGGAGACGTGGCCATTTGATCAGCAATCGTTCACACTCAATGACAGCGAGCGGAATTGACAAAACGAGTGAGTACCTTTCAAAGTGGCAAATTAAACGACGAAGTTGCCCCCTTGCCACTAGAGACGACGCTTGAGGACTTCTGAGATGTCGAAGCAGTCCTAATCATTAAATGTAGTGAAATTGTTGCAAACAGATTTGGCAGGAGCTCTATGAATGATCAGAGTCAAATCACGCGTCAGAAGGTCCTCTGGCGAGCGAATGAAGACAAAAAGAAAAAAATATTCTTCAGTCAACAATGCTGAACGAAACGTGGCCTTATGGACTAGAAACAAGGTTTTCGAATGTTATTCTGCCTTTTCAGTGTAGCTCCCACTAAGATACCAGACCTTCCCTCACCGATTAGATAAAAATCATGAAAACGAAATCTAACGCAGTTTATTAGCTACTTACGCTATGTCTTCGTGTCCTCAACGCTTTCACGATTCACATTGTATGGAAACGTTTTTGCTGCTAGACTTATTCTTGTTCTTATTTGATTCAATATGCGCTCCAAGAAAAACCCCTTCTGACGCGTGATTTGACTCTGATAATTCATAGAGCTCCTGCCAAATCTGTTTGCAACAATTTCACTACATTTAATGATTATGTAATCTGCATATACCAACAACAGCCAAATCGATTCAACAATTTCACTACATTCAGGAAATCAGTTTGATAGCCAAATCTAATGGAACAATTTCACAACATTTTAGAGCAAAGCCAAATCCTTGACCTTTTCTGCGGAGCCCAACTTTCAGAAATTTCGCAGCTTTTTCCAAGGGTTTCTCTTCTACTATATCGTCGGTGGTAGAAATGAAGAAACAACCGCTCCGCTGCTAAGACTGCAAGATAATAGTTCCAACGCGGCTTCCTACAAATAAGATACAAGGCGTATACTTTTTGAATTTCAAAGTCGAAAAAATGAAGAAATGAGTTCTAGATGACCCAATTGTACAGGGTGTAGGCACTATCCTAGAGGGGGGGGGGCACCCACCATACAAGACAGAAATGAAATGAGCCATCGATTGGTAAGGCTAACAGTCGAAGTATTCCTATAGAGCTCTTATAAAATCAATGATTGTTAGCGCAGTATCAGGCATATTTTATCAGAGTTTTTCAGCATTTCTATGAGTAAATCTTAGGTGGCCCCGTTCCATCTAGCTCTGCCAATTTGAGACTTGATGCCTAAGCAAAAGAGACTTGATGCTCATGTACAAGTCGGCATGAAGTCTCAATTTGCGGCGTTAAATTAACTTTATGGGTGAATTTGCCGGTAGGATAGGTGAGAATGAGGTGAATATCCCGTGAAAATGGTGCGAACTGGCAGCGAGAGAGGGTCCAAATTACCCCGAAAATGAGGTGAAATTACCTCGAAAAATGGGTGAGTTTACCTCGAAAATTTCACGAACTTGAAGGTTCACAGCGCAAGAAGCCCCGCCTTGTCCGCAACATGGGCGTAATCTTCACCGAGGTCTGCGGTGAGGAGCCACCCTCTGCGGACCACGGTGTAACTTAAGGACTCTATCTAGTGAGATGAGGCGGCTTTTATACCGGCTGTGCTCATGGTAAACACATCGAGACGTGATCAATGGTTTTATCATGTTTTCGCTAAGATGTTTTCACTTGTGTAGAAATTTCTGAGATGCTAGCAACGGCGGTAATCTCACCCTTTGCGCTGATTAATATCCAGCCGCTCAACAACTGATATGCATTAACACGTTAGCGCTGGCGGTATTTTCTTTCTTTGCGCTGACTGATATCCGACCGCTCAGCAAATTCACCCTTTGCGCGGATAAGCTTTGATGAAGGCGCTAAAGGTGAATTTAATGCCTAATGATAACAGAGCGTGATAAAGGCCGCTGTCCCCGAAGCATCAAGTCTCGAATTGGCAGAGTAGGATAGCCCCAGGGTCAGCCGCTCTAGCCAAACTTCACCGGCTCATGCTGATTTGGCTCGTCTGCGCCGGCCCGTATGTCTGATTCGGAACAAGAACGATAGCTAAGTGCGCTAGAAGAGGACTACCGTAATCTTAGGAATGATATTATTCAGCTCTCGTAAACAAATTTGATGATACCCAATTGATCAATGATGAAGTATAAAAGAAGTGAAGAGCGGTGTGTCTTGATACACACACAGTCCTTCTCCAGAGTTCAGCAGTTGAGGATCTGCCTGGACTACAAAGCAGAAAAACAACACCACCGGTGGTGAGAAGATGTAGCGAATTCGGGGTCAGAACTTAGAAAATTTTAGAGCCAACTCGAGTGAGATTACGATAGCCTTAATCTGGCGCACTTACCTATCGCTCTTGTTGATTCGGAGGCATGACTTGCATACGGTTTCCTGGGGTCGTATTCGCCAACAACTCGCCGAGGAAAGTCGAAGGGAAGCGGAGGGGATGATATCGCGCGCGGCAGAGGAGCAGATCAACCCATCTTACACCATGTAAGATGGAAATGGAAACTGTGTCACGCATCGATATCACTGCGAAAAGATAAAGATTCCATCGTGAAGCGGTCACTCTTCAGCTATGCGATTCGAAAAATTACGGCGGTCGCGAGGGAAGCCATGGGAGGCGAGAGGTAGCCGCAGAGCGCGCATTTTGTACTGAAATTTCACATCATCTACCCTTCGACTCCCAGGGGGTTTGATGGTGAATACGACCACAGGACATTAAACTGAGGTCCTGCGCACGTCCTTTGATGTTCTGCACACTCCTACTGAGGTCCTGCACACGTTCCATGATGTCCTGCACTCTCCTACTGAGATCCTGCACACATTCTACGACGTCCTGCACACCCCTTCTGGGGTCCTGCACAAGTTCCTTGATGTCCTACACACTCATACTGAGGTCCTGCACGCATTCTACCACATCCCGCACACTCACTCTAAGGTCGTGCAAACGTTCCATGATATCCTGCACACTCCTACTGAGGTCCTGCACACAATCTACGACGTCCTGCGCACCCCTTCTGGGGTCCTGCACAGGTCCCATAATGTCCTGCCCACTCCTACTGAGGTCTTGCACACGTTCCATGATGTCCTGCACACTCCTACTGAGGTCCTGCACAGGTCCCATGATGTCCTGTACACTCCTACTGAGGTCCTGCACACGTTCCATGATGTCCTGCACACTCCTACTGAGGTCCTGCACAGGTCCCATGATGTCCTACACACTCCTACTGAGGTCCTTCACAGGTCCCATGATGTCCTGCACACTTCTACTAAGGTCCTGCACACATTCGATGATGTCCTGCATACTCCTAATGAGGCCCTGTATACATTCTACGGCGCCCTGCGCACCCCTACTGGGGTCCTGCACACGTCCCATGATGTCCTGCCCACTCCTACTACGGTCCTGCACACGTTCAATGTTGTCCTGCACACTCCTACTGAGGTCCTGCACAGGTCCCATGATGTCCTGCACACTCCTACTGAGGTCTTGCACACGTTCCATGATGTCCTGCACACTCCTACTGAGGTCCTGCACACATTATACGACGTCCTGCACCCCCCCCCCTACTGGGATGCTGCACAGGTCCCATAATGTCCTGCACACTCCTACTGAGGTCCTGCACACATTCTACCACATCCTGCACACCCCTACTGGGGTCCTGCACACGTCCCATGATGTCCTGCACACTCCTACTAAGGTCTTGCACACGTTCCATGATGTCCTGCACACTCCTACTGAGGTCTTGCACACGTTCCATGATGTCCTGCACACTCCTACTGAGGTCCTGCACACATTATTCGGCGCCCTGCACACCCCTACTGGGGTCCTGCACACGTCCCATGATGTCCTGCCCACTCCTACTACGGTCCTGCACACGTTCAATGTTGTCCTGCACACTCCTACTGAGGTCCTGCACAGGTCCCATGATGTCCTGCACACCCCTACTGGGGTCCTGCACACGTCCCATGATGTCCTGCCCACTCCTACTACGGTCCTGCACACGTTCAATGATGTCCTGCACACTCCTACTGAGGTCCTGCACAGGTCCCATGATGTCCTGCACACTCCTACTAAGGTCTTGCACACGTTCCATGATGTCCTGCACACTACTACGGTCCTGCACACGATCAATGATGTCCTGCACACTCCAACTGAGGTCCTGCACAGGTCCCATGATGTCCTGCACACTCCTACTGAGGTCTTGCACACGTTCCGTGATGTCCTGCACACTCCTACTGAGGTCCTACACAGGTCCCATGATGTCCTGCACACTCCTACTAAGGTCTTGCACACGTTCCATGATGTCCTGCACACTCCTACTGAGGTCCTGCACAGGTCCCATGATGTCCTGCACACTCCTACTGAGGTCCTGTACAGGTCCCATAATGTCCTGCACACTCCTACTGAGGTCTTGTACACGTTCCACGATGTCCTGCACACTCCTACTGAGGCCCTGTATACATTCTACGGCGTCCTGCACACCCCTACTGAGGTCTCACATAGTCAACCGACACTTCAGCACACCCTGCGACGCCTTCTTATCGATGGTGCGCTTGGAACGAATAAGCGCCGCGGTCAAGTACATCAATCCCGCACAGCGTCCTCTTCCGAGCATGGCGTTTAAAGGCACAGTACACCCGCAGACATGAATTTTGTGTTTTTTGTTTGATTGTGTAGGAGACCCCTCCTGTATAACACGTGCCAAATGCAAGATCTCAATTCGTTCAAATAAGCGAGATATAAGCGACCACCACAGGCCCGACCCCCTTCGCTCACCACCACAAGCCCGGCCCCCTACCAGATTTTCGAACTCGATAGCGGCTTGATAGATGGATGAATTCCAACAAGTCGTCGTTCTTCAGTCCATTTCCGGTCTATCCCCTCATCCTGTTTTGCACGCGTGCAGCGATTGCGAATGAAGAGAAATACAGGCCTGAGACAACTCGGCCGCGAAATTTTCGCCCTCAAAATGCAGGCTTTTTCGCGGAGCCATATCTCCGTTCGTAGAGGGTCTTGGACGATTTCAGAGATACCGTTGTGATCAGAGAGTGGCTTTCTCCAAGATAAGCATGGAATCTGAAAAATAATTTTTTGGGTGTCCTGTGCCTTTAAAGTACACCACCCTGAAGAGCAAGGTGTTTATATGGAGTCTAAGAAAACAATGACTGATTAAGAAAAACCCACGATTTTCATAAACTAACCTTGAGAGGCCGGTTCCCGAGTTTGAAACGCCCGTTAGGGGCCCAGAAGTCATTATGGTGAGTTCTGACAATTAATTTCGTCATTCCCGTGGCCGATTACCTCTAGTCACAAATTTTCGAGCGATTTGGTTAACGCCTTCCAAAAAAATGGTTTTCGACGGACGGAGGTGGAGGCGGAGGCGGAGGCGAAGGCTGTGGTGGAGAACGTTTTTGCGTATTTTGAGAGGTCATACCTTTAGAAAGCGGGGACCAGTTGGGATGAAAAGTTGCACACATATGTAGTTTCTTGCAGCGCATCGAATGGTGTAGGTACAGCTCATACCTCTGGTGACGGTATGAATAGGTGATCTCATTGTAGGGCATCCGCGCGGGAAGAGATCAAAGCCAAATCCTGGTGCGCGCTTTGCGCGCACCACAATTCGGAAATCGAATCTTTGGAAAACGAAAAGAATCAACTAGGTCGAGGCACAGTCCAACCTCGAAATCGTGTTTCTGTTTTTCTGCCTATCTTGAAGAAGGTCCCATGCTGATACCAACGATACCGCTGGAATCGTACAGGACCCCCTGGGAACGGAATTATGGGCCTTCAAAAATTGAGCTACGGAAACATGATGGACGAGTTGTCCGAAGCTTTTAACTTCCGCCATTTGCAACCAATGTATATGAGCGAATCTGAGTAAAGAGAGAGGCTGAGATTAAAGGGAAGAACGGGGCTATCGATCGGAAACCATCGCTCATCTCGCCACTGTTGAGCTCGAAAAATCGTAAAAGGGGCGTGTCAAAGTGGCTTCCGGGTGTGGGAGCCCCAGGGTGGCTTCCTCCTATATCTCGCTTATTCGGAGGAATTGAGAGTTCGCACTTGGCAGGTGTTATATAGGGTGGGTCTACTTCACAATTGTTGAGAAATATCAGATTTTGTCCTTCAGCTTGGACTGTGCCTTTAAAAGCACTGTTCGCGATAAACTTAATCCTCAAATCCTTCATGACAAAGGTTTCTCGTGGCTCTCAGAAGCAGAACAGCGTGGAAAAAACGGGACGAAAAGCTACCCAGGAGCCGCAAAACGGCTTAGAAAAGTTGGCAAACCCCGCCACTGCGGGCAAGTCCCGCCTCTTCCCGCCCCTAGACGTGAACAATGGAACACTCGAAATCGTGAGTTGAGCGATAGTTTCCGATCAATAGCCCCGTTCTTTCCTCCATTCTCAACTTCTCCCTTTACTCAGGTCAGCTCGCATATATTGGCCGCAAAAGACGGAAGTTACAAGCCTCGGACAACTCGTTCACCATTTTCCCTAGATCAATGTTTGAGGGACCATAACTCCATTCCCGGAAGGTCTTGTACGATTCCAGAAGCATCATTGGAATCAGAATGGCATCGGTTTCAAGATAGGCAAAAGAAGCAGAAAAGCGATTTTTATTGCGAACAGTGCCTTTAACGAATCGATCGATCCAAAACCCAAGGAGCAATGTATGCTGTCGACGGACGAATTAAGACGAAATGAAGCAGTAAAATAAAATCGGACACATGTTCGAAAAACGCGAATATTCGAATCCGAGCAATTTACATCCACGGAGCCCAAAAAGGGGGATCCTGTCATACGAATAGAAGGATAAAAGAACATCATCAGTTGAAGAAAGCGAGTACTCTACCAACGCGTAGCTAGACGCCTCCGAGGGCGCGACCTAAAACGTCGCCCCGTTCCATGTACAGGTAAACTACGGGTTTTGCCTACGATAGCTGAAGCCCGCATATTCTTGTGTCTAGGCTACAAGGGTGCAAATTCTGCGCGTATTCTACGTAAAAACGAAGGCTAAATTCGAAACATTGATCTCTCTGACGCTAAACCCGTATGTTCTCGCTAGAATTTTGTAGCGAGAATCTACGGAATTAGCGACGGCCTGTGTTGAAATACAATCTCAAATCAGCGTTGGCTACGCGGAAAGCAGGGATCCGGTTCGAACAGTGTTAGCCCAGTCAACCCACGGATAACTTGCCACTCTGTGGGCGGTCGTGGAGGGTGACCCCGTGTCGCTCTCCGGAAGACCTTGCAAGGGATAATTTTGGCCGCTGGGATGCCGCAGGCCGTGGGGAAGAAACGGCGATGCGGTCGATCGCAGCTGTAATCGCCATTCTAGAACGGATCAGGACTGAGTGGGTCGATCGACCGAGTGCTGCAACGAGAATAAGCGTAGAATATGCGGGTGTTGTAGCGAGAATTCACGTAGAATATGCGGGCGCTGTTGCTACAATTTCACCAACTGAGGCTAAACTTTCCGTAATTTACGGAAATTCTTGTGTCAAAATCAGACTAGATGCCTCCGAAACCCTGTGCATCTCTGGTTTCCGTGTGAGGCATCTAACTACGCGTTGGCGGAGTATATAAAAACAATGCCAACAGGGGAAAAGGAAATGCACATGGCGCCAGACGGGTTGCGCAATCAGCTGGTTGTCTGCAGCAGTGCGTCAAAACTCGACGCCAAACTGCACCAAGACCACCTGAAGAATTTCACCGCGCGCGCAGTTTGATGAGTTTCCACCTCTACCTCACACTCAATGTTCGTAGCAGTGCGTCAAAACGACATCAAACTGCACCAAGCTCATCTGAAAAAAGACGCTCCGGGGCTCCTTTAGAAATTAAGACGAGCGCCTCCGAAAATGCACGTTCTCTCGCTGCTGTATTACCGCCCAAATAAGATGAGCTTAACAAGTTAAGATGATCCTAAAATTGTTAATCATCTGAATAGTGCGTTTTCAGATGAGATTTGTATCCTTCATCATATCATTAAGATGACCTTACAGATCATCCCAACATTTCTTCGGACGGGATCACCCTAATTCGATTCAAAGAAGGTTTACTACGGCCCGTTGAGTGAAATTTGAGACTTTGACCAAGCTACCGTATACGTATGCGACTTTTGCGGCTTTCTTGAGTAAATTAGTGCGGATATTGTACTGTATATTGGCTCATCTGTGTAATGCTCCACTCCATATAGTCATCCTTGTCTCTGTGAATGTTGTCTCCAAATGCAACAACGAATTTTTTGTATGCTTATTGAAATCCTAATCGTTCGAAAAAGGATGAATTCTCTTTTGCCGAGGGAATGACCAACATTCTTCATTTGTGTAATATAGCGGGCGCAATAGGGAGCATACTGGAGAAATTCTTGGAGAATCGGTGAATCAGAAGCAAAAGAATCAGCATGGCTATAATGTGTTGTGTTTTCTTTGCGCCAGAATAACTCTGCATAAAAGGAGAGAGATGGCGACACTCCTCATTCCGTTCAGCAGATTTTTTTCTTTTTCCAGGAATTTTGAGAGCCTTTTGGTTTCTTTCCTTCGAAATATCTACACAATTTAATGGCAGTTCTCGCAAATTCTGTCAGAATTCTCAAGCAATCTGCGAAATTTCTTCTTAGGTCCGCTAGAATTCCCCAATATTTCGACACAACTAATTCGTTCACCGTTGAGTTGTGATGTCTAGCAACGTCTCGCTACAAAAAAAGAGGGGTCTCCGGTCGCATCTCGCAGCAGAGACAGTGGCTCGAGGTCACCTCCCAGCACCTGCCTCTGATTGCCGAGTAAGCACGCTGTTAGATAGAACTCCTTATAGAACGACCATAGATCAAAACATAAGCCCGACATTACCAAATCCTTTCTGATTTTTCCTACTGCGAATCTAGCTCTGGCTCACCTATCTTACATTATTTAACCGTCCCATTAGCTGACGGCCTGCCGAGGCTAACTTCGGAGCCAGTACGCCGCTGTGGGTGCCATGGGAAGCGGAGCATCACGAACAACTGTCTTCAAGCAGAGCGGTTCAGTGCCATTAGACTAAAATCACCCACAGACAGACTGTGCTTCGCCAGATCATCTTCGATTTGCTTGGTCCGTCTTTCTGGGCGCAGATCGCTGCACTTTCTACTCCACCGATCGTTGTCTGAAGAGCAACTAGTGAGGCCGGCGTTCTATTCACATGCGGCTAACATGACCAAGCCAACGCAACCTACGCTCCCTGACTTCGCTTTAGATTTTCGGTTGGTCCTCACAAAGTAATCGGATATTCTCATTTGTGACACGGTCACGTAGAGACAAGCGCAAGATCCGTCGGAGACATCACATTTGAAAAACTTCGAGTTTCTGAAGGTCCTATTTCAGCAGTGCTCACTCACTTAGCTCACTAGGGAACCTCACATGGCTATACCCCAGATTAGAAAGGCGATGAATGTTCACATATCAATTTCGGTATGCTCTCCCCAAATTTGAAACCAGTTCTTGCTAAAGACAAATGTGGAAGTCATGACCATTTTCATGCTTCACGAAAAGTTAAGAGTTTCCACCGGGCGATTTCCAGGGAGTTTGAAAGGACTCTTCCGGGTTAGGCTCGAAACATTCTTGTGGAAGTGGTTTAGTGTTCTGAACACTCATCTGTGAGCCTTTTGTTCTTATTTTGAGGGCTACGGTAGGTCACGGTCGGCATATTGCCGTTTATCTAGAGAAGTCTGTCATGGAGATTCTAAAGTCGACAAATTGATCAAATACGACGTTTAAGCGTTGATCAATGCCTCTGTGATGGGCAACACATTAAAGTTCTATTTATCATTGTAGTGGCTTTGTGAATGTGCATTCTTCCTATGCTATTACAAGTCAGTTAGCAATTTCGGAGGTATAGAAGTCTTAGTTGGTCTTGGGCGAAGATTGAAAACTTGACCGTCTGCGTGGCAGCGGCACCTCTTGCCACTACTTGACAAGTGCTCTAAACTCGTGCCTAAAACCTCCAATGAACACCCACGAAAAATTTAGAGTCAGGTGCGAGATTTCGACGGAAGGCACCCCGAATACTCCCTACAGAGGAATTTTCCTCTGATCATGAAGTGTATTAATATTACAGAAATCGTCGGCAATCGATTTTTGCCCCCCTCCCGAAATTCCTTTCAGTGGGAAGCGTTGAACTGAATCTGCCGATCGTTTCTGAAAATCTACAAAAGGACCGCAGATTTGTGGTGAACACCTCCATAAAGCTTCTTTCTTTTTTGTAACCAAAATCAGGGAGTGCAGGCTTTTGGACTTGTCTAGCATTTATGTCGTCCACCTCTCCAGAATCGATGAAAAACAAGATACTGATTCTGCAGTGCGTTTCATAACCAAACGACTACCCTCAATATTGGCATTACTGAGAAAGCCAGAGCTCCAGTAATTTCGCCGTTGCGTTCTTCAGATTCTGCGTCCAAAATAAGGGTGAAGTACGGTATTCCGCTTCTGTTCTTGGGTTCCGAATCTTTTTATAACAACTTTTTTAATTTTATGCTGCTTCAAAATTATACGACCACTACTGAGGATATGCTGTTAACTTCCGTTCTACCGCAGCGAAAGCGTCGCGAAGGGCTTTCCCGTTTTTAACACATTACAAAAGAAGGTCAGCAGAGACGGGAATGAACTCTGACAATGCATCGAGTTACGTACGTTGCTGAATTCTGAAGAACGCGCGACGATGTGACCTTCTCCATCGTACAGGCAGGAGCATCCGGTCGTATTCGAGCGTTCTCCCAGTACTGTGCTTCAGCATTTGGAGGAATATGAAGCATACGGTGCACTCCAATTCCATGGCCGTCACCGGCAGGTGTCCGCTAATAAAGAGCGACGGATTTTGAAGAAGGCTACAAGCAGCTCGTCTTCTGTCAATCATATTCGTGCTGACCTGCAACTACGTCATCCAAAATCTACGGTTCGGAGGGTGATTTTGAGCACCACCCACATCAGGAGAGAAGAATGTAATCTGACGAGAGACTGGACAAAGGTAGGAGGGTTTCACATTATTGCCTTACAGACTCATTGTTTCTGAAAATAAATGACCAGGTCGTGTTCTCGGATGAAAAGAAGTTTGACTTGGACGGACCGGACGGCTCAAAGTTTTACTAGCGCGATCTACGGAAGAATTCAATCAACTTCAGCCGACATACCTTTGGTGGAAGAAATGTAATGATGTGGGGCGCGTTCTGCGGCTACTCGGTTTCGAGATTAGCATTCGTAAAGTGTGCCCGAATGAGAATGGAGGCCCACGCGGCCGGCGTGCTTGGCAGGCGGCCGTCGCATGTGCCGCCCTCGGACGAGTGTTGGATTTCGACGACGGCCGTCCCCTCTCCCCCCGACTGCAGAGCTGATTGATCGACGCAGTGTTTGCTGCCAGCCGGTTCCGACCCCGTTCGTAGTCGATGGCGGTGGGGAATTTTTGCATGCTCGTCCGAAAGCGGCGAACGAGACGGCCGCCTGCCAAGCACGCCTGCCGCATGGGCAGCCATTCTCATTCGGACGCACATTATCTACCAACATGCACTCGTATTATTATCAGACCACCCTCGAGTCACACCTTGTTCCCTTCATGACGCCGACAAACCGTCTTAGTCATGTTTTCCAGCAGGATATTATACACGCAATGCGGTCAACGTAGAGTGGTTCAGATCGGATAACATCGCTTCCCTGACGTAGCCAGTCTGTAGTCCCGACCCAATTTCTGTGGAGAACCTGTGGGGAATTGTCTTCAGATAGGTTTGCATTAAAGGCTCTGTTCGCGATAAACTTCATTCTCGAATCTTTAATGACTTCTCGTGGCTCTCAGAAGCAGAACAGCGTCGAAGAAAGGCGATGAAAAGCTACCCAGGAGTCGCAAACCGGCTTAGAAAAGTGGGCAAACCCCGCCATTTAGGGAAAGCCCCGCCCCTTTCCGCCCCTCGACGTGAACAAAGGAACACTAGAAATCGTGAGTTGAGCGATGGTTTCCGATCAAAAGCCCCGTTCTTCCCTTCATTCCCAACTTCTCTCTTTACTCAGGTCAGCTCGCATACATTGGCTGCAAAAGACGGAAGCTACAAGCCTCGGAAAACTCGTCCACCATTTTCCCTAGCTCAATTTTTGAGGGACCATTACTCCATTCCCAGAAGGTCTTGTACGATTCCAGAAGCATCATTGGAATCAGAATGGGATCGGTTTCAAGATAGGCAAAAATTCAGAAAAACGATTCTTATCGCGAATAGTGCCTTTAAGAATCGCCAGTTTAATTCAGTCGCGGAGCTGAAACGTGCAATCGAGGCAGCGTGGGACGGAATCGACTCATCAATTCTGAACAGCCTAACTGCAAGTATGCCTCGAAGGCTATTCGAAGTAGCTAAGCAGCGTGGAGGACCTATAGACTTTTAAACTTCTGGGTTGTTGCGTTTTCTTTGAATGAAATGTGTTTTGTTTGAGTGGTCGTATGGTTTTGAAACAGCATAAAATTAAAAAAGTTGTTATAAAAAGATTTGAAAGGAAAGAAAAGAGACGGAATCTCGTACCTATAGCCTATTTTGGACGTAGAATCTGAAAAACACAACGCCGAAACTATTGAACTTCTCGTTTTTTCAGGAACGCCAACATCGGGGGTGGTCGTATGGTTATGAGACGCACTGTATATTCAAAGTCGGCACATCAATCAGCCTTTGTTACCAACTTTCGAGCAGAATCCAATCAAGATCCACTTTTGTCGCTCTCAGCTTTGCTTCATAAAACGCATATTTCAATCGGCCATAGCTGCTTTAACGGGAATTCTCAGCAGAATCTGATTTATTCTAGAACAGATCGTGCCGAAATTGACCAGAGAACATTAATCGCCTTTCTAGTCCGGGATATAGCCATGCGGTGTTCCCTAGTCGTTCTGCGAAATTCTACTGAGACTTTTTCGCATATTTTGATCGACCACAGCTGCTTTGACGGGAATCCTCAACAGAATCTGATTTATTTTAGAACAGAGCGTGCCAAAATTGACCAGAAAACATTCATCGCCTTTCTAATTCGGGGTATAGCCATGCGGTGTTCCCTAGTCGTTCTGCGAATTTCTACTAAGATTTTCCCGATTTTTCACGAGGTAGAAGGCCAGACCTATTAGAGAGGTCTAGTTCTCGGTTTATTCCAAATGGGCTACTTAACCATCATTCATGAAACTTTACAAAGCTCACCTTGCCGCCTTCAAGACTTCCCGCAATTCCCTCACCCCTCATCCCCAACCTCCTCTCTCCGAAGTGAAGAAGAAACGCAGCGGTACGTCGAGAAGGGTTCTATCCTATAATTAATGGCTTCTAAGAAGCTGAAATCAGTGGTGGCTGACAGGAATCACCAAAACTTTCGCGAATTGACGTCTTTGGTGATTGATCCTTCTGATAGAAGTCATGTTCTCTAATTTCCTAGAGGGTATTTTTTGACAAAAAAAAATTTCCAACCCTGCCGCAGGTTAGATTTAAATATTTCAGGAATCTCAAAACCAAAATGATTCGACTTCCTGCAATGGTGTTGATGACTGCAACGGTCTTCAGTGCTTCCGATGAACTTGGTAAGTGCAGAATACTACAAGTAGTGTTAAATGGCGCGTCCACTCTTTCGTTTCGGTTCGTTCGTCTCGCAGGAACTTTCGTTTTCTTTCCGGCAATGTGAAAGTTTCCGCTCTCCTAGATGCTTCAAATGGAATTCCACATTGAGAAACGCATGACGAAATCGAGAGAAGTCTACAAGTTTTGAGTGTTTTGAGATCAGTGTTAGACGTGTTCCTTGCGCGCGCGTTGAAGGCACAGGACCCCCAATTAATTATTCTCCAGACGTCTATATCTTGCTCATTTTGAAGAATTGAGATCTCGCTGTTGACAAGAGTTACACATGAGGAAGGGTTCACCACACAAATACAGAAAATTACGAAACTTATGTCCGATGGTAAGCTGCACCTTTGAAGTCTACGCTAAGAGCCTAGTATGATTTCTCTTGGCTGAACCAGGCGGTCGGCGACTTTATCACAGCCATAAAGCTGAAAAAAAAACGGGAAAAGTGGGTCCAAGACGGCCCCATGACGCCGCGAAATTTCGAACACTCTCTCCACGGCCATAATTCCATATATTCCTTGCGATCGGGCATCGCAAGTGGACGGTATTCCAAGTTCGGTGCCTTGGAGATTCTTATTTTAGCTCATTTCAGGTGAGCCTACTGAACTATTAAACTAGGAATCCGACAGAAAAAGTAATTACTACTCAATGAGATCGAAGCAGCATACAACACGCGCTACAAAAATTAACTTTCCTTTTTCCATATTAAACACCACTGACTTTAAATTAAACTTGCTGTCTAGCTTTTCGTAACGAATTTTTCCCACCGCCTCCAACATCTCAAGCTGATCCCGTCGGAAAATCAAGGGATAACTTTTAGAAAAACGTGTAATTTCATGAAGGGTGAAGACGAACTCCAGCTCTGAAAGCGGTGCTCGAGTTATACAGAGTCTCCAAGTTCTGTATAGAAATCAAAGTTCCGGGGTCCATTGCAAAATAATGTCGGAAAACGGATCGAAACTAGCCATAATCAGAATTATGCGGCCGAAAGACTTGAACAAGGAGTTCCGGTCTCGCCCACTTAGTCAACGGCCAAGGAGTGTTTTCACAGTAAACAAGAATGTAGGAAATGTCCCGCACCTTGCAGTTTGAATCTCGAGACTATTTCGCTTAAATGAAATATCTTGAGGACTCTTACGGCCTGTGTTAATACGCTAATACGCTCACGTCGTTGGCAGCATCAAAAACTGGCCAGTGCAACCGTATTCGAGCAATCAATTCGACGACTTTGTATTGAGGGGCGGAGACTGTAAAGAAAAATTACCGGGACCGCATCCCTAATTTAGCTCAAATAATGCAATTTTGACCATTTGTTGACGAATAATGTTATACAGCCCACCCCCCCCCATTCGGCTCTCCTGAACAGAGTTGGTGATACCCAATTGATAAAGGGTAGGGTATAAAAGAAGTGGAGAGCGGTGTGTCTGCATTCTCGCACCGTCCTCCTCCAGGGGTCAGCAGTTGAGGCTCCGCACGGGAAAGAAGTTAGGAAAACAGCACCACCGGTGCACAAGATATTCCAAAATTGTAGTGGAAACTTAGAAAAATTTAGAGCCAATTCGAGGGAGCCGATTGGGGGGTGGGCTGGATAAGAGCACCTGTTGTTGACGCTTCCAGCCGAGTGAGCGCGTTCTATCAGTAGGTGCGACCCCGCTGACGTCGCTATCTCAATCCTTTTTGCGAGCGTGTATGCTGCCTTCAGAAGTGAACAATTTCAAGAATAATCTGCGTAAACCTGATCAATAAATAAAAGCGTCAAATAGTCATGCGATGAAGTTCTCGCATTTACGAAGTGCATTTCAAACACATATGTACTTAGAGAGTCGGGGGTCCTATTCGACCACGATAAGCTTTCGATTCAACTACAGAGCGGTTGGACGACGATTCAGCCACGTACTTTCCGTTCGCCACGTGGGCTAATCGTCGTCCAAGTGAGAAGCACGTGCCGCCAATCATAGCCATTTCACTCGGCCACGTTACGCTTTTGATTCGACTACGATGAGTTTGGAAGACGAACGAGCCACAGTGCCCATGATTGAACACGTTGATCGATCGCTACAGAACTGACCCGGCGTATATCAGCGGCACAGCACGTATATAAGGGGCCCGATCCTAAAGAGATAGCAGTCCACCTTTCGGGGCCGCTCCTGGATGGTGACTACGAGTCAGTTTCTGGACGATTTTTGAGCCTCTCAGGAGTCTCCCCCACGGTCCTCAGCGAGAGGAGCTCCCTCGCTGTCGACCAGGGATGAGCGGAATTCTGATTTCCGCAGGTTTTTGAGAATCGGAATTCCGATTTCCGAAAAATGGGTGCGTTAATCGGAAGAAAATGCGGAAATAACCTGAATCGGCATCCTATGGGAGGCGTTGACCAGTTGAAATCGCGCGAATATCGCTCCACGTATTCTTTTTATACGGTCTTCCTGTTCATATTATGCAACTTTTTTAGAACAATGCTATTTGGCTCACCCCTTCCCATTTTTGGTCTCGTTCGCCGTGGGTCAGACTTTTGGCATTGAGGCGCGCTTATCGCTCACTAGGTGTGGACAAGGCCAATTAAGCTCAGACCCCCTTCCAGCAGCAGAATTTTGACGATTTTCTCAACATCCCCCCAGAAGCGTAATAAGTCATTTGTATATTCGTAAAGCGTAATATTATTGTCGTTTGATATATGTTTTGTTGTAAAATCCATGTTCAACTTTAGAGAAACATTATGATTTCGACCTTTACTGTAACTGAGTTACGGCAAGATTTCATGTTAATTGGACGTTATAACCGAATTCTCCGTAAAAAAATTACTTCTAAGAGTGTATACCCCCATTCAAAATGGTTCACTTGGTCTCCCGGCAAAGCTCAGACCCCCCCCCAATCCACCCTTGCGCAGCTCAGACCCCCCCCCGGTGTGGGTTACCACACCGCGCGCCGTTTCCTGAACCGAAAAAGGCTCCGAAATACCGACGATCCCTTCGGGACAGGGTCTCTCTACACACCGAGGGAAGAGTTGTCCCGCTTTTCGCAGCTCTAATTCCACTCGGGGCCACTTCGCTTGCATTGAGTAGCGTGACGTTCCGAACTGCAAAGAGGGGCAACTCCTCCCTCGGTGTGTAGAGAGCCCCTTTCCCGATCCCTTCCCTCTCTAACAGGACCACCCTTAGTAATGATTACCGAGTGTGTTTGACCCTGAATCAAACATAACGTATCCGTAGGATCCTACCCACACCGCTGCCCCATTCCTTCATTATATTTTTATATCCTTCTTGATTGGGAAATCATCAAGAAAGTATGCACCATACTGGAGCCGCTCGCATCTGTCACAACCATTGTACAGGATCGTGCCTATTCACCGATTAGTGTTGTACTACCACTCTACAACGTGATTGTTGAGGGACTGAAGGAGGACAAACCTCTTCATGGGATCAGAAATCTGATTCATGCTGGTCTAGTCTCAAGGATGAAAAAACATCTGGAAAATGAAGATTTGATCATGGCGACGCTTCTGGACCCAAGGTTCAAGGACACATTTTTCGATTCCAGGAGCAAGTATGTTTTGCTGGACAAGGTCGAGGCTGCAGCGGCACGTATCTCCGTCAGCAGGGAAGGAGAGGACGCCCAGAAATCATTGACGTCCTGAAAAGAATGTAATTTCTTCATTCTTTGGAAGCAGAAGGATCATGAGAAGCACAGTCAACAGTGCACGCCCTGGAGTGGACGCGAAGACCAAAGCTTTAGCTGTGAGATTTTCGAGGAGTTAGTGTTCACTTTCGTCGACGTTGAAATTACTACCAGTTATTCAGGAGGTGGAAGAGTATCTCAGCATAGAGCCGGCGATCGATTTGGATCCATACAAATTCTGGGGAAATGAAGCGAATTCGTCAGAGTTCCCTCTACTGAAGGCGCTCGCTAGACGATATCTTTCTGCTCCGTCTACGTCCGCAGAATGCGAGCGTCTATTTTCGACTTCCGGTATCACAGTGAATGATCTCAGAAAGAGAATGAATTGCGAGACTCTACAAAAACTACTGTTTCTCCATCACAACATTAGTATACTTGGTTATCAATAGCCTCTTTTCGGATTAGCATCCAGGTCCCATAAGGTGGATTTTTTTGTGAAATTGAAATAAGTATTAGTAGTAAAAAAACATTCTCTGTCCTAACTAACACTCCTACCCTCTTTTCGGAACACTCAGTGATTTTTGAAAATCCGATTCTGATTTGTTCAGTACTGACTAGCTAACGTCGGCATGGATCCGGAAGAGACTTCGCGTTCACTGTTGAAGGTTGGCGCATTTCCGGTGCCATAATCTATAACATGAGTGCACCGAATTTGCGCCAACCTCCAATGGGAAACGCAGGTCTCTTCAGGATACATGCCGATGTTATGTGTGTCTATGTTTGTTTCGTTTCAAGGTATGAGCTCTGATCTAATCAAAGGATCATTTAACCACGGATGGGACTCCATAGGACCACCCGAAACGGATTGGGTGAGGTTCGTCGTCTAGACCTGAGAAGTGAAATCTTCTATTAAGGGTGATTGGGCTATGCTTTGATATTAAATGATTGAAGATTCATATATGACTATTCAGTATCGAGTAGACTACATCTGAATAGGAAACTCAAGAGCGAAAAAGTGTCAAGGGAAGATAGTAGGAATGTGAAAGTTGAAACGTGTTTACCCATTTCACTCTAATTTCCATGAAAAGCACTTAGTCTATCTAAGGAAAATATTTCCAAAAACCTATTTTTGCATCGTGCTATGTCACACATAGATTGCACTCGTCAAAGATACGTTGAAGTTCTTGTTTTTTTTTTCCAAACCTTGTCACTTGTTGGTTTCATGATATTATTTGTTAATGCGTTCATGCTACAATACTGCTCGTAGGATTTGGTCAGAAAGCGAGCGAGGTCGGGTTTTTGCGTCTTTTTCGTCTTTTTTGTATAACTCGCTTTAAAGTCAACCTTGAGCGAAACTAGGAGGATATTCATGATCCTGGCGTTGAGGGCTATCCAATGGTTAGCCATTGTCGGGAATTCATGATGTTGTTTTAGGTTATAAAGTTTTTTGAAGGAATTGGTTTCAAATGAAAGAATCATTTGTTGATTCAAGTAAAAATTACCTTTCAAAGTGAAATAATGCCTGATCGAGGGACATTTTTTTTGTTCCGATTTCCGAAGGTTCCTACTTTGTTCCGATTTCCGAAGGTTCCTACTTTGTTCCGATTTCCGAATTCCGATTCCCGAATTTTTATTTTTGTTCGATTTCCGAATTCTGATTTCCGAAAATTTATTCTTGTTTCGTTTTCCGATTTCCGAAATTCAAATTTTGTTTCAATTTCCGATTTCCGAAATTTAAATTTTGTTTCGATTTCCGATTTCCGAAATTCAGATTTTTCTTCCGCTCATCCCTGCTGTCGACCGTGGCGAGAGTGATGTCCCTGTCGCGGACTGCTGTGGGCGTGATCGCCTGCTGCGGGCCGTGACTTGGACTGTATCCTTGTTGAGGGAGACCCGCTCCTATCGAAGGGGTGGGAGCTCGCCCCCGGCGATACGTAGTCTTATCGAACAGGCCACGTGCTGCAGCGTGAGAAATAGGATGCGGCAAAAGTTTCGCCTCGCTGCGCCACGTAGTGCTATCGAACAGGCCACGTGCTGCCACTTGGGAAATGGAGGTGCGATAAGGGTTTTGTCTCTCTGCGCCACGTAGTCTTATCAAACAGGCCACGTGCTCCTCGGAGCAGCACGTGCTGCTGCGAAAGTTCCTTTCAACTCGACTAGGTACCCGACAAAAAAGCCTATCGTGGCCGAATCGGACCCCCGACTCCCTGAGTAAGGATGTGCTTCTGAAAGGAATTAACTGTACTATGTTTTTCATATTACCCTAGTTGTTGCACTCTCAGTTAATGAAGAAATAAGTTAAGCTCATGAAAGATCTGCAGATCGTTCCATGCTTTAGTTTTTAGTGAACGTTCTTCATGTGGTGGACCAACTAACCTCACTGACTAAAGAAGATTTCGCTCGATATGCCAAGTTGGGAACAGTGAGTCAAGATCCTTGGGTGAGTAGCAATTCACTCTACAGAGTGACATAAAAGCTCCTAGGCATCAAAGCAATTATGGAAACTGGTCATGTGACTGGCCAATAGAATTCGTACAATATGACCTTGTCACAAGGTCACACTAGGGGATCGCATTCGGTTGAATAAACCGTTTTCATTAATTTTCATACCAGTCAATGTACTCCCAATGACGTGTTCGAATCTATGTTCGCAGCTGCTGGAGCCTTCTATGAACTGATTTAGAGGGGGTGGGGTCCTCAATTGAAGGAAGAGGTAAGAATACTTCTGTCAAGCAGTTCTCAGAAGTCGGAATTCAATAATGGTTCCAGTCAATTATGACATTAAACCAGTCCTAGCTAGCACCCCCAGGATGGGGAGAAGGATATTATATTCTTGACCAACACCTGAATTTTCGTTGCCCCGAAGCGCGGTGGGACCATAGTAGCTGTTGCACCTCAGTAGAGTCGTTTGAACTTTCTTTATTTCGGATCACGGTGGGATCACCGTAGCTGCCGCATATTGAGTCCTTCGAACTGTCGTTGCCCTGAATCGTGTTAACACCACCGTTGCTAATGCATATTATAGTTGTGCCCTGGACGAAAAGACCGAATGTCGAATAGATTTGAAGGACCCCGTTTTTTAGGTCCGATTTCTGAATACGTTCTAATGGCCCCTTTTTTTGGGGTCCGAGTTTCGAATATATTCGGGTGATCCCTTTTTTCGAGTTCTGAATTTCGAATTTATTCGAATAATTTTTCGAATAATTTCGAATCGACAAACTTAAAGGCAGTGGTCGCGATCAAATATGCTTGTCGTCTTTTTCTCTCTAAACAATTTTCTGGGTCTCGAGTAGTAGGGCCTATAAGAAAAAATCGCGAAAAAAAACACTGTTTTGGGCCAAATTTGAAGCCTGAACTTTCTTGTATTTTGATGGTGGACGAGCCCACTCCACATCATCGGCATTGATGACCTCTAATCTAAAAAACATCAGCTGGCTTGAAATTGAATTTCAATCAATGAACCATCGCATTTATGTACACATCTAGTCGAAAACATTGACTTGAGTGCTTTCTTTCATTGCTCAACTGTTTTTATTAGGTAAACCTGCATTTGTTACTTCCTCCGAATGTCGATAATTTTTGACTGCTCGGCATGAGACCGCGATCTTTTTGGTCGACGCTGTGCACGTGTGCACGAACTGGCTTCTTTAGGCCCTAGAAACCCTAATTCTGGCCCGTTTTTCGCCGCGCTACCTTCATAGTTTTTCCAACCCTCAGAACACAACGCCTATGCATTTTAAAGCGTCAAAAACAACCCACAAAGCCGTTACAGGAGTGGCTAGTTTGGCCCCGACCGTATTTTCGCGCCCCCTGTATTTGCCATTTTCCTCCATCGCAAGGTTGCTGGGCCATCATCACCGTCGGTACTGTTGGTGGAATGCCTACGAAGTGAGCCACACGGTTGCGGTACCATTGACTACCAAGCATGCCGCGCCCACTTTATCTCGCGCTTGCTGCGCTCTCCACTCCACCTCTTGCGCTGGAGACACAAAGAAAAAGAGACTACTATTGTGCCATCGACTGGCATCTCTCGGGTGATTGAGGTTTCGATGCATACTTGGCAAACAACCGCTCCGTATATGTGGATTCTGGAGCTGTAATCACAATTACACCTGTAAATGTATTCCCTGTAGAACAATGTCTTAGAATTCCCACATTATTTTTATTTCTGACTGATCGGGAACAAATCTGACGCTCGTTCTCTCATAGCACCATGCGAATTCTTCAACAAAGTTAGTGAACAACTGAACTCTTTGCTAACGCTGCTGATTACACATGTGATAAAAAGGAAAAAGCCAAGAAAATCTATCAAAAAGGGGATCTACCAAGCAAATGTGGTCTGGTGCTGAACGAAACGTTCCAAGAGAAAAAAAGAGTAGTAGAGAAGCGGAGTGGACGAGCATACAAAACAAGTATAAATATTTATCAAGAACCGATTCCCGTGGCTGAAACTTTCAACTCGTGGAAACAGCCCGTTTTGGTATGCTTCACAGAAGTACTCTCTGGTTTTGAGAATGACTTCTTTTTCTTCGGTTCCATTAGAAAATTCGTGCACTCAATACTTATTATTGAAAAGAGAATATGATGTTAGCCAATTCACTCAAACGATTTCATTTTCCTGTTCAGAAAGGTAAACTAGTGAAAGGGCAGTAGCAAATTCAATTACTAACACATGAACCTTTTCAACCAAGTAAAAGTCCTTCTTCGAAAACCCTAGAGCTCTTTGATGTGAAATACCACAGCGGTTTGTTCCATGGAATTAAAAATTTTAACCACAGAAATCGGTTCTCCAGAAATAATGTTAATTCTCTGTAGACTCGCCCACTCCGCTTTCCTAATGTTTCTTTTGGTTGGAGCGTTTCTGCCAGTGCCAAAGCGCTTGTGCTTGGAAAAACTCATTTTGCTAGAATTGTACACTTTTCTTGGTAATACGTAGTAATACCCACGAGAAATCTCCACGGTTAGCCGATCGGTATCGTTTAATTTATAAACAGTAAGTGACCAGCTTCTCAACCAGTTCCCCTATCCCACCCCATCAAAAACGCACGGCTGGCAATGTGTTTTAGCGTTTTGATTTAGAAATCTAACCTCCATTTCGCTGTTATTTGCAGTTTCCTGTAACACTATAATAGTAGTGTGATTTTGAGAACGATTTCTACATTTTCATAGTTAAATTCTCTGAAAAACAACCGCTCCGCATCGACGACTGCGAGTAGCGAGGAAAGAAAGGGTGTATCAAAGATTCATTCGATAATTAGTAAGTAACCAACTTGTTTACCGGTTCCCCTATCCCACCCCATCAAAAAAGCGCAGCCTACAATGTCTTTCAGCGGATTGATCTAAGAATCGAATGTTCCAGAGATCCAGCCCTGTGTGCAAACTTTGTTGGCGGGAGCACTCAAGAATTAATCATGAAATAGAAAGTTTCTTCCAAATCACATATCTTACAGTCATTGCTTCCCTAGAGACTCCATCGAAATCCTTCGATTTCTAAGAGCTGTATATTTCACTTCTTTCTGGAATTCTGAGTGCTTCTCCCCTTCAAAACTTGGATAGCTCCCATCCCTGTACTGAACAGTAAAAAAGCTGTAAATGACCCTCTCCGCGGAGACGCAGAGATAGCCAGTTTGCACTTTGGCCGGCCGAGAGAGTGCCAGGCCACCTGGCAGCGCCTTTCTTTTCGTCCTCTGCGTTCATCATACTGACTCGAATGCCCCGCATGCCGAGTTGTCAATGCTCCGGAGACCGAGCCACACACGCCACTGACGGCGAAGATGACACAGCAACCCTACTTTGGAGGAAAATGGCAAATACAGGGGGAGTGAAAATACGGTCGGGGCCAAATTTGCTACTTCTGTAACGGCATTGTGGGTCGTTTTTGACGCCTCAAAATTCATAGGCGCTGTGTTCTGAGCCATACGATTCTCTTTCCGTAGTGATCTCAAATAGGTTTACGAGCGTGTATGCTGCCTTTAAGCCGGTTTGGTGCAATGCAAGGTCAGGCAGCCCGTTGTCCAGGACCTCGACGAAGGTACGTCCCCCCCCCTCTTTGGTGATCAAAATTTTTGAAAAATGCTCAAAACTTTTACGTCCCCCTCAGGTCCTGAAAAAAAGTTTGACAGTTTTCGTGGTCAAAAATTTCAAAACAAAATATATTTGAACCTGGATTTTCAGAAAAACTAGTTACTGCACTTCCTATCCGACTGATTAGCCTCGGGAGTGTAGTTTTGACTTGCCCTCAAAGACTGTGTTCACGATGATTTTCAGTTCCGAGTTTTTCACATAAAACAAAGCTGCCTCCAAGTGTTACCAAAATTACGAAGAAACGGCGAGAAACGCATCAAAACGTCGTATTTCAGTGACATTATTCTATAACATGGACTAGTGGTCCGTTTAGATGAACATATTCATTGTGGTTGTCACCGGTGAAAAATGGGGTCAGTCGAAAATGGAAAAATATTTTATGCACTACAGTATTAGTTAGGGTCCGAAGGAAGGGAGGGAGCAACAGAAAGCAGAAAATGGCAAAGGACGGGTTCGCAAAATATTTCGTGGTCACAACGAACAGTTCCTGTGAGAGTAAAGTGGCGGGGTGAAATTAAAGGATTTCGTGCCCTTCTGCTCCGATTTTCTCAGTTTCTCCGTCATTTCAGTTCTACCCGGGGGTAAATTAATAGATTTCGCGAATAATCTTGAAATTGAAGATTATCGTGAATACTGCCTTCAAGCAACAACATGTACATTGAGAAAGAAGTAATTACAATTGTGACACAGATGGCCTCACAATCTCATGATGGCATAACGATGATGAAAAATGTGGGCAAATTGAATCAGAAATGGAAAACGCCGTATACTTGTTCCTTGCTTGCATTAGGTTTTGTCCTAATTTTGATCGAGCAGTAAGCTAACAAAAAACCTGGAATGATTTAAAAATGACGCAGCAGTTGAGCTTGAGCTGACAGGAAATTTCTGTAGTGGAGAGAATCACGGTGAGGATGTAGAACGTATCCTAGCTTTTAATGGATTCCAAACTCGGAGTGGGCAAGATTCTGGCGTATGCCGAGCTTCATTCGAAGGCATTTGGACTCTCTATAACAGCTCACCAATCATAAGGCTTCACGACACCTGGGTGCAAACCTGGTTGGAGGGGTCACTCAGAATACGAAAGAAGAATGAATGATATATACATTATCAAAACTCTAAGCATTTTGATGCAGTTCCTGTAAGAACAATAACTGATAGCACTATCAAGTAGCAGATACCGGCAGAAGTCTACCTTTTGACGGATAAGAAACCTCCAACTAGGTTTGCATAGAGACCTCCGGGTGGGTGGAACCCTTTTGTCGGGGGACGCGGCTTGGCACTGGATCGCGATATTTTTCGGCGGCTCGCCGCATTGGTAAGTAAAACCCCTTGCTCCGAAATGCTCTAAACTGAGGGGTTTCTGAGCGAAATCGTGGTAGTGAGAAGAAGGAAGGCAAACGATGGAAATTTCACCTTAAGGATGTTAAAATGTTAAAAGTTATTTTAAAAAACAAATTACCGTTGTCCAATTTCGGCCGAAGGCGCGGTTTTGGACAATGGGTCGGGACAACGGCAAAGCGTGTTTAGGCAATTTTTTCGTGATTTTTAGGTGGTGAGAGGGGTGTTATGTATCAGTTTGTGGGGAATTTCATGGAGAATCTGAATCTTTTCTCAGAATTTGGAAAATTCGAAATTTCATGGGGAGAAGTTACGTTGTCCACTTTCCAAGTGAAGAATTTAAAGGCACTGTTCGCGATAAATATTGCTTTTCTGTTTTTTTGCCTATCTTGAAACCGGTCCCATTCTGATTCCAATGATGCTTCTGGAATCGTACAAGACCTTCTGGGAATGGAGTTATGGTCCCTCAAAAATTGAGCTATGGAAAATGGTGGACGAGTTGTCCAAGGCTTGTAACTTCCGTCTTTTGCAGCCAATGTGTGCGAGCTGACCTGAGTAAAGAGAGAAGTTGAGAATGAAGGGAAGAACGGGGCTATTGATCGGAAACAATCGCTCTACTCAGGATTTCGAGTGTTCCTTTGTTCACGTTGAGGGGCGGGAAGAGGCGGGGCTTGCCCACAATGGCGGGGTTTGCCCACTTTTCTAAGCCGTTTTGCGGCTCCTGGGTAGCTTTTCGTCCCGTTTTTTCGACGCTGTTCTGCTTCTGAGAGCCACGAGAAGCGTTTGTCATGGAAAATTCGAGGATGAAGTTTCTCGCGAACAGTGCCTTTAAGCGGTAATAGGCCCGATTAACGAATGTAACTCGTCTAAAAAATTGTTTTATGTATGTGCTGAAAATCTAAACGCTTCCTAAGATATGTCTATTATATCGTTATTTAAAGATACTTTTCTCACATGTACTGTTGTGATGCTGTACTAATGTTCTTTTTGTTGCTATTACAATTAGTGAGACAACCGCGTCTGAACCCCTCGTTCCAAGACCTGTTTTTCTCACAGATAGAGAAACGCGACCGAAAACACCCCCGACTTTTCAAAATTTTAGCCCGAAGTTTTCACGCCCCCCCCCTCTGTTGTCCAGCTGGACAACGCCCGCCTGACCCTGTTGCAATGGGCCACGGACCTTACGAATTCTGGTGATAAGTTGAAGGTGGTTTCAATCGTCGCCTTCAAAGAATTTTCGTTTTTTTCATTTTTACACAATACCTTAACAAATTCAGCTCTGCCAGGTAGCCAACCTTTCGTTTCAGCTAATGATATCGACATAGCAATTCTTATTGAATACTGCCTTTATTGACCGCTGTACAGATTTTTTTCAGTTGAAAAAAAGCCGGACAAAGTATTTGCAGAATTTATCAACTTCGTGTCCCAATTATTACCACCAACCCACCATCCGAGGATTAGCGGATCGATTTACACGAGTTCTCAACTGGTTCATATGTCTAAAAAAAGGCTGCGTTTACGCTACAACTTTGTATAGCTTTGTATCCGTTTTGTAATCTTGGAACTTGCAGAAATCGGTATGCCTCTAGAAGGATTTTTTTTACAATTTTGGCATTTCTAAGGAGTTAAAAACTTTGTTATAAAAAATCTGTTGAAGGTTCTCGAACGACTTAGAACTTGAGCGTGCTCCTCTGATTCCCTCGTCAAAATATTACTAGTTACAGATTCATTGCGTACAATTACACATCAGATGATGTGGAACTAGTCAAAACAATCATTTGTTGCAGCGCTGAGGAACACAGAAACTGCACTGAGGACGCACCCCAAATAATGTTTTACCACATTTTGCACGCGGCGAGGCGCCAAATGATTTCAAAATCTTTTGACGTGGTCATGCCTGCCAATGGAACACACGGCCTCCTGTCGTGCAACTTAAATGGCGACCATGAGGCGGATTAATTCGCAACTAATCGAAATTATAACTATTCGAATGTTCATTCGAATAGCAGGCTTCGAATATTGAATAGATTCGAATGACCCGTATTTTTGAGGTCCGATTTTTGAATGGCATTCAAATAATGTGATTTGAGAAATTCCGATAATGAATACATAACATCGGCGTGGATCCTGAAGAGACTTTGCGTTCTCTATTGGAGGTTGGCGCATGCTCCGTGCACCTATGTTATAGCACAGGGCACCGAGTTTGCGCCAACCTGCAACAGTGAACGCAAAGTCTCTTCCGGATCCATGCCTACGTTACGTAATGGCATGGCAATTATTCGAATATATCGATTTGAATTTATTAGGATGGCACAACTGAAATGCATGTTGAGCCCTTTGAATTTTCTTCGTTATTGATCGTGGGTGGCTATCCTATCTGTTGCATATGTATTCAGACCTTTGAACTCTCCTCGCCCTGATTAGTGATGTTACTAACGTAGCTGTTGCATATTGAGACCTTCGAACTTTCGTTGCCCTAAATCATTGTAGGACAACCGTATGCCTAGAGGCGCAGAATATCGTCAAAACTGGCCGAAATGTAAAGGCAGCTTTCACGATGAACATCATCGGTGACTTTCCACAGTAAAATGACAGGCGAGAAGGATTCTAGGCTCCTAGTGTCGAAAGAATGGGAGGAAACGAGGCAGGCGTGGCAAAATAACATTTGCAAACAAGCGTTTTGGTGTCCCAGAACCGCCCCGTGCTCCACTTCCGCTCCCTCGATATGAACAAATGAAGACTCAGACTACAGGAATACTCAAGTCAAGGAAGTGCTGAGAAGTGAGCTGTTCGCCTGACTGCACTGATAGGCATCAACCTTTATAGCGGTCAATTCCTCCACGCTCAAAAATCAACGTAAACAAGAGAGGAACTATTTTTGCTCAAAAACGCGTCTTCGTCTCCTTTTTAGCATGCCTTGCTATATAGTTCACCAGACCATGCGTAAACCGTGGTGATATCGGAAGTAAAATTTATCGTGTACACTGCCTTCAGGAGGAGTGATGTTAAAGTCGTTAAAACTGCATAGGCTTCAGAATGGGTGCTTCTCTCATGACGAGCTCTGGGTTGAAAGGCCGCAGTCGCCCCGCAACCGTCCCGCAGTCGTGCCTCAGCGGCACCTGCCGCTGCCGCTGTGGCACGATTGCGGAGGGGCCTCTGCCACATTCGCCCGCAATCGTACCGCGATCAAACTTTCGTTTCGCCATCCGATGTCATTGTGGCACCATCTCAAAGCTACCAAGCCCGCGATAGCGATTCTAACACAATTGTGACTCTATAAAACATCTCCTGACCCAATGGTTCAACTCGACAGCAGCATCCACACGCTGAACTCAAAAAAATGATAGCAAACCTAGACAAAAGTTACTTGCTGTCGAATCGAATCATGGGATACCGCGAGATCACGACAAAACTGACAAAATACACTTAAGCGCCTGGTAATTTTCAGTCTGCAATATTGCGTCAACGATGTCAAAGACGCAACATTACCGACGAGTCCCTAATTCACAAATTCTGACATGTGTTGCGCCAACCCCAAATTGTTAAATGAAAGAGTTCGAAAATTCCACCTGCATGAATCTGAAAATTTTCTCAAGTTTATCTAATACATGAAGAAAACGTGGACATTGCTCTTCTATTTCTGGTGCAGTTACAAATCAAAGTTTCGTCGCACCCTGCCGCACGCGACGTTTTCGAAAAATGACCGCAAAACAATGTCATCCGAAAACAAAGCGCTTTTAGAGAGCTTCGGTCCGCAAAGTACAATATTAGGTAGGGATGCGAGCTGTGAAGCTGGATTACGCTCTCAGAATCCAAAAAAAGCCTTTGTTCAAAAAAGTCACCAGCATCGAACGCTTTTTTGCTAAGTTTGGCAAATGCTCCCCGTTTTTACAAAACTTATCGCAGGTAGTGTATATACATCAAAAGCAATCGCTTTTACCGACAGGCTCCAGCGCAAAAGCCCATGCTCCAAACAGCAGATCCTAATTGCAGCACGTGCTGCTACTTAGCTACGTGCTATTGTAGCAGCAGCTGCCCGTACAGCAGTAGGACATGCACCAAATGATTCAGTCACCTAGCTGCACCAGCAACCGACGTTTCGCGCCCACGTCAAAATTTCGCCCACCCATAGGTGCCATATCTTCAGGGAAGATCAAGGAACGTTCTACACACAGGTTTAAACATCCACACAACAACCTCAAATTTCACAGCGACCTCAACGCTCTTGGAACACAAAATGCAGAAGAAGTAGTCATCCTCTGGTTCCGAGCCAGATTTACTCTGTTCCCCCGCGCGCTTGTGCGGAGCGAGGGTAGAGACAACGAGAAAGTGTGGCGAAAAGGAGACGCAGCGTACGCACGCAGACGCACGCGATGAACGGAACTAAACCACACTCGGGAACAGGGGATACTCAAACAGTAGTAGTAAAAATTATATCACGCACCGTGGCGCAAGGACGCTACTCAACGGAACAAGAGTAAATGGAGATGAGTTATTGAAAGATGAATGAATACGATGCGTGGCAAGCGGGTCGGAGTATATCGATAAATGCTCTGCGATCTTGCCGCAGACGCTCCGCAGTACTAGTACTGCAATCATCGCGACGCTATTGCGGTATTTGTCACGAATTCGAGGTCACTGCAATGCTGTTCGAATGCGGCACTATTGAGGAATGCGGCGCGGCTGCGGTACTACTGCGGATATTTCACTCAGAGAGGTCCCCGTAGATGTTAGGAATCTACTTCAAATTTTTTTGCTAGTACCCCATTATTTGTTGCGCGATGCCTTTGACATTCTGTCGCAAAAACTGGTTGCCTATGTCACAATAAAATTCAAATCAGCAGTTGCAGATAACCTTTGCTGCTACCCGTGGTGAAAATAAGACGAATTGCGTCCACGGGGCCCCAACAGGAATGCACATGGTGCCTGCGTGGTTCTATTAGAGAAGCGTGCAGCAAGAGGTAGCGGTTTTCCGCCACTAATTGTAAGAGTATGAGTTTCAAATATGTTAGTACGAGTTTCGTTCGAAAAGGGATAGTGTATGTACAGGGTTGCCACTAAATTTGAATAAAAGTACTTCGAATCATTTCCATCCTCTGGGAGGCTGTTAGGGCCGTTACGACATATCGCTCCAGCCGCGAAGCGGCTGGAGAGGTTTGGTTTTGCCTAGGCCTTGTGATCACTTCTAATTTTATAAAGTAGTTTATAAAACCATTAAAACAAATTGTCTGCAGATTTCCTTCTGGATAGAAGTGAAGGGGTCCAAAAGACACCAGCTGTCAAAATTTGGGCCGAATCGGTTCACAAATAACAAAGTTGTGAGCCCGAAAGCTTAGGAAAAATTCATGGTGTGCGCCGTAGGCCGTGAGCCGTGGGCCGTAGGCCGTAGGCCGTAGGCCGTAGGCCGTCACGCTTTTCATTCCTCACTGCTAGTACCCACTGCCAATGATCACAGGCGGTCAATTTCAGGCAAGCAAGTTGGTAGGGGGGACGCAGGCTGGTGAAAGTGCTTCTGGCTTCTGATGACGTCATCGGGACGTCGTGAAAAGTGCTTCTGGCTTCTGATGACGTCATCGGGACGTCGTGAAAAGTGCTTCTGGCTTCTGATGACATCATCGGGACGTCGTGAAAAGTGCTTCTGGCTTCTGATGACATCATCGGGACGTCGTGAAAAGTGCTTCTGGCTTCTGATGACGTCATCGGGACGTCGTGAAAAGTGCTTCTGGCCACTGATGACGTCATCGGGACGCCGTGAAAAGTGGTTCTGGCTTCTGATGACGTCATCGGGACGTCGTGAAAAGTGCTTCTGGCTTCTGATGACGTCATCGGGACGTCGTGAAAAGTGCTTCTGGCTTCTGATGACGTCATCGGGACGTCGTGAAAAGTGCTTCTGGCTTCTGATGACGTCATCGGGACGTCGTGAAAAGTGCTTCTGGCTTCTGATGACGTCATCGGGACGTCGTGAAAAGTGCTTTGGCTGATGACGTCATCGGGACGTCATGAAAAGTGCTTCTGGCTGATGACGTCATCGGGACGTCGTGAAAAGTGCTTCTGGCTTCTGATGAGCTCATCGGGACGTCGTGAAAAGTGCTTCTGGCTTCTGATGACGTCATCGGGACGTCGTGAAAAGTGCTTCTGGCTTCTGATGACGTCATCGGGACGTCGTGAAAAGTGCTTCTGGCTTCTGATGACGTCGTCGGGACGTCGCGAAAAGTGCTTCTGGCTTCTGATGACGTCATCGACGTCGTGAAAAGTGCTTGGCTTCTGATGACGTCATCGACGTCGTGAAAAGTGCTTCTGGCTTCTGATGACGTCATCGGGACGTCGTGAAAAAGTGCTTCATTCTGATGACGTCATCGGGACGTCGAAAAGTGCTTCTGGCTTCTGATGACGTCATCGGGACGTCATGAAAAGTGCTTCTGGCTTCTGATGACGTCAACGGACGTCGTGAAAGTGCTTCTGGTTCTGATGACGTCATCGGGACGTCGTGAAAAGTGCTTCTGGCTTCTGATGACGTCATCGGGACGTCGTGAAAAGTGCTTCTGGTTTGATGACGTCATCGGGACGCGTGAAAAGTGCTTCTGGCTTCTGATGACGTCATCGAGACGTCGTGAAAAGTGCTTCTGGCTTCTGATGACGTCATCGGGACGTCGTGAAAGTGCTTCTGGCTTCTGATGACGTCATCGGGACGTCGTGAAAAGTGCTTCTGGCTTCTGATGACGTCATCGGGACGTCGTGAAAAGTGCTTCTGGCTACTGATGACGTCATCGGGACGTCGTGAAAAGTGCTTCTGGCTTCTGATGACGTCATCGGGACGTCGTGAAAAGTGCTTCTGGCTTCTGATGACGTCATCGGGACGTCGTGAAAAGTGCTTCTGGCTTCTGATGACGTCATCGGGACGTCGTGAAAGTGCTTCTGGCTTCTGATGACGCCATCGGGACGTCGTGAAAAGTGCTTCTGGCTTCTGATGACGTCATCGGGACGTCGTGAAAAGTGCTTCTGGCTTCTGATGACGTCATCGGGACGTCATGAAAAGTGCTTCTGGCTTCTGATGACGTCATCGGGACGTCGTGAAAAGTGCTTCTGGCTTCTGATGACGTCATCAGGAAGGCGTGAAAAGTGCTTCTGGCTTTGATGACGTCATCGGGACGTCGTGAAAGTGCTTCTGGCTTCTGATGACGTCATCGGGACGTCGTGAAAAGTGCTTCTGGCTTCTGATGACGTCATCGGGACGTCGTGAAAAGTGCTTCTGGCTTCTGATGACGTCATCGGGACGTCGTGAAAAGTGCTTCTGGCTTCTGATGACGTCATCGGGACGTCGTGAAAAGTGCTTCTGGCTTCTGATGACGTCATCGGGACGTCGTGAAAAGTGTTTGCTTTGATGACGTCATCGGGACGTCGTGAAAAGTGCTTCTGGCCTCTGATGACGTCATCGGGACGTCGTGAAAAGTGCTTCTGGCTTCTGATGACGTCATCGGGACGTCGTGAAAAGTGCTTCTGGTTTCTGATGACGTCATCGGGACGTCGTGAAAATTGCATCTATTTGATGACGTCATCGGGACGTCGTGAAAGTGCTTCTGGCTTCTGATGACGTCATCGGGACGTCGTGAAAGTGCTTCTGGCTTCTGATGACGTCATCGGGACGTCGTGAAAGTGCTTCTGGTTTGATGACGTCATCGGGACGTCGTGAAAAGTGCTTCTGGCTTCTGATGACGTCATCGGGACGTCGTGAAAAGTGCTTCTCGGCTTCTGATAGACGTCATCGGGACGTCGTGAAAAGTGCTTCTGGCTTCCTGATGACGTCATCGGGACGTCGTGAAAAGGTGCTTCGGCTTCTGATGACGTCATCGGGACGTCGTGAAAAGTGCTTCTCGGCTTCTGATGACGTCATCGGGACGTCGTGAAGAAAGGGAATGCTTGGCTGGCTTCTGATGACGTCATCGGGACGTCGTGAAAAGTCGCTTCTGGCTTCTGATGACGTCATCGGGACGTCGTGAAAAGTGCTTCTAGCTTCTGATGACGTCATCGGGACGTCGTGAAAAGATAACCTGCTTCTGGCTTCTGATGACGTCATCGACGTCGTGAAAGTGTTTGGTTCTGATGACGTCATCGGGACGATATCGAAAAAGTGCTTCTGGCTTCTGATGACGTCATCGGGACGTCGAAAAGTGCTCTGGCTTCTGATGACGTCATCAGGACGTCGCTGAAAAAGTGCTTCTGGCTTCTGATCGACGTCATCGGGACGTCGAAAAGTGCGTTTGGCTTTGATGAGCGTCATCGGGACGTCGTGAAAAGTGCTTCTGGCTTCTGATGACGTCATCCAGGACGTCGTGAAAAGTGCTTCTATTTGATGACGCTCAATGGGACGTCGAGGTGCGCTTCTGGTTTGATGACGTCATCGGGACGTCGTGTGAAAAGTGCTTCTGTTTCTGATGACGTCATCAGGACGTCGTGAAAAAGTGCTTCTGGCTGATGACGTCATCGGGACGTCGTGAAAGTGCTTCTGGCTTCTGATGACGTCATCGACGTCGGACGCGTCGAAAAGTGCTTGGCGGACGACGTCATCGGACGTCGAAGCGCTTGGTTTGGATGACGTCACCGACGTCAGTGAAAAGTGCTTCTGGCTTCTGATGACGTCATCGGGACGTCGAAAAGTGCTTCTGGCTTCTGATGACGTCAATAACCAGGACGTCGTGAAAAGAGTGCTTGGTTTCTGATGACGTTATCCGGGACGTATTGCCGAAAAGTGCTTCTGGCTTCTGATGACGTCATCGGGACGTCGTGAAAAGTGCTTCTGGCTTCTGATGACGCCATCAGGACGTCGTGAAAAGTGCTTCTGGCTTCTGATGACGTCATCGGGACGTCGTGAAAAGTGCTTCCACTGGCTTCTGATGACGTCATCGGGACGTCATGAAAAGTGCTTCTGGTTTCTGATGACGTCATCGCGACGTCGTGAAAAGTGCTTCTGGTTTCTGATGACGTCATCGGGACGTCGTGAAAGTGTTTGATTCTGATGACGTATCATCGGGACGTCGTGAAAAGTGCTTGGTTTTTGATGACGTCATCGGACGTCATGAAAAGTGCTTCTGGCTTCTGATGACGTCATCGGGACGTCGTGAAAAAGTGCTTCTGGTTTCTGATGGACGTCATCGGACGTCGAAAAGTAAGCCGATTTTGATGACGTCATCGACGTCGAAAAGTGTTTGATTTGATGACGCCAATGGGACGTCGAAAGTGCTTTATTTGATGACCGTCATCGGGACGTCGTAGAAAGTGCTTCCTGGCTTCTGATGACGTCATCGGGACGGTCGTGGAAAAGTGCTTCTGGTTTCTGATGACGTCATCGGGACGCGTCGTGAAAAGTGCTTCTGGCTTCTGATGACGTCATCGGGACGTCCGTGAAAAGTGCACTTGGCTTCTGATGACGTCATCGGGACGTCGTGAAAAGTGCTTCTGGCTTCTGATGACGTCATCGGGACGTCGTGAAAAGTGCTTCTGGCTTCTGATGACGTCATCGGGACGTCGTGAAAAGTGCTTCTGGCTTCTGACGACGTCATCGGGACGTCGTGAAAAGTGCTTCTGGCTTCTGATGACGTCATCGGGACGTCATGAAAAGTGCTTCTGAGTTCTGATGACCTCATGGGGACGTCGTGAAGAAGAAAGTGCTTCACCTGGTTCTGATGACGTCATCGGGACGTCGTGAAAAGTGTTTCTGGATTTGATGACGTCATCGGGACGTCGTGAAAGTGCTTCTGGTTTCTGATGACGTCATCGTGGACGTCGTGAAAAGTAAGCCATTTGATGATGCTTCACTGACGTCGTGAAAAGTGCTTTGATTTGATGACGTCATCGGACGTCGAAAGTGCCTCTGGTTTGATGACGCTCATCGGGACGTCGTGAAAAGTGCTTCTGGCTTTGATGACGTCATCGGGACGTCGTGAAAAGTAAGCTTCTGGTTTTCTGATGACGTCATCGGGACGTCGTGAAAAGTAAGTTTCTGGCTTCTGATGACGTCATCGGGACGTCGAAAAGTGCTTCTGGATTCTGATGACGTCATCCGGGACGTCGTGAAAAGTGCTTCCTGGCTTCTGATGACGTCATCCGGGACGTCGTGAAAAGTGCGCTGGCTTCTGATGACGTCATCCGGGACGTCGCATGAAAAGTGCTTCTGGCTTCTGATGACGTCATCCGGGACGTCGTGAAAGTGCTTCTGGCTTCTGATGACGTCATCGGGACGTCGTGAAAAGTGTTTGGCTTCTGATGACGTCATCGGGACGTCGTGAAGAAGTGCGTTTCTGGCTTCTGATGACGTCATCGGGACGTCGTGAAAAGTGCTTCTGGCTTCTGATGACGTCATCGGGACGTCATGAAAAGTGCTTCTGGCTTCTGATGACGTCATCGGGACGTCGAAAAAGTGCTTCTGGCTTCTGATGACGTCATCGGGACGTCGTGAAAAGTGCTTATTTGATGGACGTCATCGGACGTCGTGAAAGTGTTTCTGATTTGATGACGTGTCATTACCGGACGTCGAAAAGTGCTCTGGCTTCTGATGACGTCATCGGGACGTCGTGAAAGTGGGCTTCTGGCTTCTGATGACGTCATCGGACGTCGTGAAAAAGTGCTTCCTGGCTACTGATGACGTCATCGGGACGTCGTGAAAAGTGGCCTCTGGTTTGATAGCGTCATCAGGACGTCGTGAAAGATTGCTTCTGGCTTCTGATGACGTCATCCGAGGACGTCGTGAAAAGGTGCTTCTGGTTTGATGACGTCATCGGGACGTCGTGAAAAGTGCTTCTGGCTTCTGATGACGTCATCCGGGACGTCGTGAAAAGTGCTTCTGGCTCTGATGACGTCATCCGGGACGTCGTGAAAAGTGCTTCTGGCTTCTGATGACGTCATCGGGACGTCGAAAAGGGCTTGGCTACGATCATCGGGACGTCGAAAGTGCTTCTGGCTTCTGATTTGATGACGTCATCGGGACGTCGTGAAAAGTGCTCTGGCTTCTGATGACGTATCGGTTGTCGAAAGGTTCTGGCTTCTGATGACGCCATCGGGACGTCGTGAAAAGTGCTTCTGGCTTCTGATGACGTCATCGGGACGTGCGTGGAAAAGTGCTTCTGGCTTTGATGACGCTCATCGGGACGTCGTGAAAGAGATGCTTCTGGCTTCTGATGACGTCATCGGGACGTCGTGAAAAGTGCTTCTGGCTTTGATGACGTCATCGGGACGTCGTGAAAAGTGCTTCTGAGCTGATGACGTCATCGGGACGTCGTGAAAAGTGCTTTATGGCTTCTGATGACGTCATCGGGACGTCGTGAAAAGTGCTTTGATTTGATGACGTCATCGGGACGTCGTGAAAAGTGCTCATCGATGATCGGGACGTCGAAAAGCGCGCTTCTATTTGATGACGTCATCGGGACGTCGTAGAAAAGTGCTTCTGGCTTCTGATGACGTCATCAGGACGTCGTGAAAAAGTGTTCTGGCGCTTCTGATGACGTCATCGGGACGTCGTGAAAAGTGCTTCTGATTTCGACACGTCACTGGACGTCGAAAAGTAGCTTCTGATTTTGATGACGTCATCGGGACGTCGTGAAAAGTGCTTCTTGGCTTCTGATGACGTCATCGGGACGTCGTGAAAAGTGCTTCTGGATTCTCCGATGACGTCATCGGGACGTCGTGAAAAGTGCGTTCTATTTCTGATGACGTCATCGGGACGTCGTGAAAGTGCTTCTGGCTGGTTTGATGAGCGTCATCGGGACGTCGTGAAAAAGTGCTTCTGTGGCTTCTGATGACGTCATCGGGTTTACGTCGTGAAGAAAGTGCTTCTGGCTTCTGATGACGCCACTGACGTCGAGCAGCGATTTGATGACGTCATCGACGTCGCAGGCGTCACTCTGATGACGTCATCGACGTCGAGTGCGCGTTTGATTTCGATGACGCTCATCGGGACGTCGAAGTGCTTCTGAGCTGACGACGCCATCGGGACGTCGTGAAAAGTGCTTCTGGCTTCTGATGACGTCATCGGGACGTCGTGGAAAAGTGTTTGATTTACGACGCTTACCGACGTTTGAGTGCGCTTCTGGTTTCTGATGACGTCATCGGGACGTCGTGAAAAGTGTTTGGTTTGATGACGTCATCGACGTCGTGGCGAAAGTGCTTCTGGTTTCTGATGACGTCATCGGGACGTCAGTGGAAAAGTGCTTCTGGCTTCTGATGACGTCATCGGGACGTCGTGAAAGTGGCTTCTGGCCCTTTGATGACGTCATCGGAGGACGTCGTGAAAGAGATGCTTCTGGCTTCTGATGACGTCATCGGGACGTCGTGAAGAAGTGCTTCTGGCTTCTGATGACGTCATCGGGACGTCGTGAAAGAAAGTGCTTCTGGCTTCTGATGACGTCATCGGGACGTCGTGAAAAGTGCTTCTGGCTTCTGATGACGTCATCGGGACGTCGTAGCGTCGGCTTCTGATTCGACGTCACGGACGTCGAAAAGTGCTTTATTTCCTGATGACGTCATCGGACGTCGAAAAGGTGTCGGCTTGATGACGTCATCGGGACGTCGGTGCGCTTCTGGCTTGATGACGTCAATCGGGACGTCGTGAAAAGTGCTTCTGGTTTCTGATGACGTCATCCGGGACGTCGCGAAAAGTGCTTCATGCGGCCTGATGACGTCATCGGGACGTCGTGAAAGTGCTTTTGGTTTCTGGATGACGTCATCGGGACGTCACGTGTAAAAGTGCTTCTGGCTTCTTGATGACGTCATCGGGACGTCGCTGAAAGTGCTTCTGGCTGATGACGTCATCGGGACGTCGGTGAAAAGTGCTTGGTTTCTGATGACGTCATCGGGACGTCGCGAAAGTGCTTCTGGCTTCTGATGACGTCATCGGGACGTCGTGAAAAGTGCTTCTGGATTCTGATGACGTCATCGACGTCGTGAAAAGTGTTCTGGATTCTGATGAGCGTCATCGGGACGTCGTGAAAGTGCGTTCTGGCTTCTGATGACGTCATCGGGACGTCGTGAAAGAGTGCTTCTGGCTTGATGACGTCATCGGGACGTCGTGAAAAGTGTTTGGCTTCTGATGACGTCATCGGGACGTCGTAGAAAGTGCGTGCAGCTTCTGATGACGTCATCGGGACGTCGAAAAGTGCTTCTGGCTTCTGATGACGTCATCGGGACGTCGTGAAAGAATTGCTTCCTGGCTTCTGATGACGTCATCGGGACGTCGTGAAGAAAGTGGCTTCACCGGCTTCTGATGACGTCATCCGGGACGTCGTGAAAAGTGCTTCTGGTTTCCGCAGTGATGACGTCACTCGGGACGTCGTGAAAGTGCTTCTGGCTTCACGATGACGTCATCGGGACGTCGTGAAAGAGTCTTCTGGCTTCTGATGACGTCATCGGGACGTCATGAAAAGTGCTTCTGGCTTCTGATGACGTCATCGACGTCGTGAAAAGTGCGTTTGGTTTCCGATGACGTCATCGGGACGCGTCGTGAAAAAGTGCTTCTGGCTTCTGATGACGTCATCGGGACGTCGTAGAAAAGTGCTTCTGGTTTTTGATGACGTCATCGGGACGTCGTGAAAAAGTGCTTCTGGCTTCTGATGACGTCATCGGGACGTCGAAAAGTGTTCTGGCTTCTGATGACGTCATCGGGACGTCATGCGAAAAGATGCTTCTGGCTTCTGATGACGTCATCGGGACGTCTCGAAAAGTGCTCTATTTGAAGTGACGTCATCGGGACGTCAGCGAAAGTGGCTTCTGGCTTCTGATGACGTCATCGGGACGTCGTGAAAAGTGCTTCTGATTCTGATGACGTCATCGGGACGTCGTGAGAAAGTGCTTCTGGCTTCTGATGACGTCATCGGGACGTCCGTGAAAAGTGCTTGGTTTCTGATGACGTCATCGGGACGTCGTGAAAGTAACTTCTGGCTTCTGATGACGTCATCGGGACGTCGTGAAAAGTGCTTCTGGCTTCTGATGACGTCATCGGGACGTCGTGAAAAGTGCTTCTGGCTTCTGATGACGTCATCGGGACGTCGTCGAAAAGTGCTTCTGGCTTCTGATGACGTCATCGGGACGTCGAAAGTGCTTCTGGCCTATTTGATGACGTCATCGGGACGTCGAAAGTGCTTCTGGCTTCTGATGACGTCATCGGGACGTCGTGAAAGAAGTGCTTCTGGCTTCTGATGACGTGCATCAGGGACGTCGTGAAAGTGCTTCTGGCTTGAGTGACGTCATCAGTTTAATCCGTCGAAAAGTGCATTGGCTTCTGATGACGTCATCCGGGACGTCGTGAAAGAGTGCTTATGGCGCTATGGCTTCTGATGACGTCATCGGGACGTCGTGAAAAGTGCTTCTGGCTTCTGATGACGTCATCGGGACGTCGTGAAAAGTGCTTCTGGCACTTCTGATGACGTCATCGGGACGTCGTGAAAGAAGTGCTTCTGGCTTCTGATGACGTCATCAGGACGTCGTGAAAAGTGCTTCTGGCTTCTGATGAGCGCCACATCGGGACGTCGTGAAAAGTGCTTCTTGATTCTGATGACGTCATCGGGACGTCGTGAAAGAAGTGCTTCTGGCTTCTGATGACGTCATCCGGGACGTGCCACGTGAAAAGTCTGCTTCTGGCCTATTCTGAGTGACGTCATTCGGGGACGTCGTGAAAAGTGTGCTTCTGGCTTCTGATGACGTCAATCAGGACGTCGTGAAAAGTGCTTCTGGCTTCTGATGACGTCATCGGGACGTCGTGAAAAGTGCTTCTAGCTTCTGATGACGTCATCAGGACGTCGTGAAAAGTGCGCTACTGGCTTCTGATTGACGTCATCGGGACGTCGTGAAAAGTGCTTCTGGCTTCTTGATGACGCTACCATCGGGACGCGTCAGCTGAAAAGTGCTTCTGGCTGATGACGTCATCCGGGACGTCGTGAAAAGTGCGCGTTTCTCCTTGGCTTCTGATGACGTCATCGGGACGTCATGAAAAGCTGCTTCTGGTTTCTGGATGACGTCATCGGGACGTCATGAGAAAGTGCTTCCTTACTTCTGATGACGTCATCCGGGACGTCGTGAAAAAGTAGCATCTGATTTCGATGACGTCATCAGGACGTCGTGAAAAGTGCTTCTGGCTTCTGATGACGCCATCGGGACGTCGTGAAAAGTGGTTCCTGGCTTCTCGACATCATGGGATCCGCTAATCGCTGGCTGATGACGTCATCGGGACGTCGCGAAAAGATCGCTTCCTGATTTCTGATGAGCGTCACTGGGACGTCGTGAAAAGTGCTTCTGGATTCTGATGACGTCCGATCAGGACGTCTATTGAAAGGATACTTCAATTCTACGATGACGTCATCAGGACGTCTAGTGAAAGTGTCGCTTGGCTTCTGATGACGTCATCGGGACGCCGTAGAAAGTGCGCTTCTGGCTTCTGATGACACGTCATCAGGACGTCGTGAGAAGTGCTTCTGGTTTCTGATGGCGTCATCGGGACGTCGTAAAGTGCTTCCAGCGGCTTCTGATGACGTCATTCGGACGTCGTGAGTGCGTTTTATTTCTGATGACGTCATCGGGATGTCGTGAAAGAAGTGCTTCTATTTCTGATGACGTCTCGCAACGGACGATCGGTGAAAAATTAACGTTTGGTTTTGATGACGTCATCGGGACGTCGTGAAAGTGGTTTGATTCTGATGACGTCATCTGGACGTCATGCGAAAAGTGTACTTCTATTTCTGATGACGTCAACGGACGTCTTGGCGCGAAAGTGCTTCTGGCTTCTGATGACGTCATCGGGATTGTCGAAAAGTGCGCTTGGCTTCTGATGACGCCATCGGGACGTCGGAAATACAGCGTCTACTTCTGGTTTCTGATGAGCGTCCACATCGGGACGTCCGTGAAAAGTGCTTCTGGCTTCTGACACGTCATCCGGACGTTGAAAAAGCGTGCGGCTTTACTTGATGACGCCATCGGACGATAATCGCCAACAGCGCGCCGGTTACCGATGACGCCATCGGACTGACGTCGCGAAAATCTTCTGTCATTTCTGATGACGTCATCGGGACGTCGTGAAGAAAAGTGCTTCTACTTCTGATGACGTCATCAGGACGATGTCGAAAAAGCGCTTATGGCTTCTGATGACGCTCATCTGTGGACGTCGTGAAAAGTGCTTCGCTAAACTAATATGGACGTCATCTGGACGTCGTCAGAAAAGAATTGCTTCTGGCTTCTGATGACGCCTCAACGGGACGTCGTGAAAGTGCCTTCTTGATTTCCGATGACGTCATTACCGCTGTCGTCGTGCGTGCTTCTGGCTTCTGATGACGCCATCGGGACCAATCAGTCGAAAAGTGCTTCACGGATTTCTGACGCACGTCATCAGTACGTCGCCGAAAAAGCGCTTCTGACTGATGACGTCATCCAGGACGATATCGAAAAAGCTTCTGACGCTGTTGATGACGTCATCGGGACGATAACGAGAAAGTGTTTATTTCTGATGACGTCATCGGGATACCGTAGAAAAGTGCTTCGGCTATTTGATGACGTCACCGGACGTCGTGAAAAAGTGCTTCACGGATCTGACATCACGTCTGGACGTCATGAAAGTAAGCTTCTGAGCTTCTGATGACGTCATCGGGACGTCGTCGAAAGTGCCTTACTGGTTTGGCTACTTTGACGCCTACCGGAATCGTCGAAAGTAAGTGCGGCTTCTGATGACGTCATCAGGACGTCGTTCGAAAAAAGTCACTTCGCTTCGTGAATCCCGGACATCGTGGCGTTTGGCCCTGACTGACGTCATCGGGATGTCGTGAAAAAGCGCTACAAAGCTCAGATGATGACGCTCATCCGGACCGTCATGCAGCGCGCTTCACAAGGTTCTGATGACGTCATCGGTGACGTCGTGAAAAGTGGCTTCGGGCTTCTGATGACGTCATCGGAACTGTCGCAGTGCGGGTTTGGCTATTCTGATGGCATCGTTACCGACGTCGTGAAAAGTGCTTCTATCTTGACACGTCATCGGGGACGTCAGTGAAAAAGTGCTTTTGATTTCTGATGACGTGCCATCGGGACGTCGTGAAAAACTTCTGGCTTCTGATGGCGTGATCGGACGATCATTGGAGATTCTTCTGGCTACCGATGACGTCATCTCGGGACGTCGTGCGCGTTTGATTCTGCAACGATGACGTCATCGGTACGTCGTAGAAAAACTGCGTTTGATCTGATGACGTCATCCGGACGTCGTGAAAAAAGTGCTTCTGTGATTTCTGATGACGTCATCAGGATCGTCGCGAGTGCGCGTTTCTGGCTTCTGATGACGTCATCAGGACGTCGTGAAAAGTGCTTCTGGTTTCTGATGACGTCATCGGGACGTGTGCGAAAAATTAGTTGCTTCGGTTTGATGACGCTCATCGGACGTCGCGAAAAGTGCGCGTTTGATTTCTGATGACGTCATCGGGACGTCGTGAAAAGTGCTTCTTGATTTGATGACGTCATCGATCGTCGCTGAAAGTGCCTCTGGCTTCTGATGACGCTCATCAGGTTATCGTGAAAAAGTGGCTACTGGTTTGACACGCGCGCATCGGATCGTCGTGAAAAGTGCTTCTTCTACTTGATGACGTCATCGGGACGTCGTGAAAAGCGCCTTTATTTGACGACGTCATCGGGACGTCGTGAAATGTGTTCCTTATTTGATGACGTCATCGGGACGTCATGCGAAAAGTGCCGCTTTGGTTTCTGATGACGTCATCGCGACGTCGAAAAGTGCGTTGGTTCTGATGACGCCATCTGACGTCGTGAAAAGTAAGCTTCTGGTTTCTGATGACGTCATCGGGACGTCGTGAAAAGTGCCTCTACTTCTGATGACGTCATCTGACGTCGCGTGAAAAGTGCTCGGTTTCTGACGACGTCATCGGAACGTCGAAAAGCGCTTTGGTTTCTGATGACGTCATCGGGACGTCATGGAAAGTGCGTTTATTTCTGATGACGCCATCGGAATGCGTCGAAAGTTTGATTTCTGACGACGTCATCGGTACGTCGTGAAAAGTGCTTGGCTTGATGGACGTCATCGGGACGTCAGCGAAAAGTAAGCTTCATTTGATGACGTCATCGGGACGTCTTGAAAAGTGCTTCTATTTGATGACGTCATCGGGACGTCGTGAAAAGTGCGTTTCTGGTTTGATGACGTCATCGGGACCACGAAAAGTGCGTTTGGTTTCTGATGACTGCCATCGGACGTCGTGGAAAAAGTGCTCTGGTTTCTGATTAGACGTCATCGGGACGTCGTGAAAAGTAAGCTTCTGGATCCCTTCTGACTGACGCCACCACGGGACGCTCACGAAAAGTGCATTTGGTTTGATAAGTGACGTCATCGACGTCGTGATAAAGTGCTTCTATTTCCGACGACGTCATCGGGACGTCGTGAAAAGTTTCGGCTTCTGATGACGTCAGCGGGACGTCATGAAAGTGCTTGGCTTCGATACGTCATCGGGACGTCGAAAAGTGCTTCTGGCTTCTGATGACGCTCATCGGACGTCGTGAAAAGTGTTTGGTTTCCCCCGTTGATGACGTCATCGGGACGTCGTGAAAAGTGCTTCTTGGCTTCTGCTGACGTCCTCGGTACGTCGTCCTTACTTCTGCTGGGCTTTGCGAATCTTTCGCGCAGATATTGACAGTAAGTAAAGTATTTGCGTTCACCGCAGTTGCAGAAGGATCGCCGATAATGTATCAAGAATCGAACTATTCAGGTGCTCAAGAGGCGGTTAATGTATAATAAATTTCTGTAATTATAACCCTTTTCACAGCGACGAGAAGTCGGTGCACATTAGCAGGCTCATGTACGCACCAAATAAGTAAGCGCACGAAGCATGCTAGTTTTGAATGAATTACATACATGGGATATTACACTGCGTAATATCGATAAAAAGTGAACAATTCTATCAGCAAGGGTCTTCCATGAAAGAGAGTTTGGTTCGATTCACAAACGTTCGAACAAAAAGGGCAGAATAGGAAAGTGAAATGAAGAGAGTGTAACAAAAAGTGAACAATATAATTTCAAGGCGATATTCTTGGTCGACTTTTCCAAACAAAGCGAAAACAAACCGTTATGTGGTTTTTTACGAGGAAGAGTTTATGCGTTTTCCAGAAAACGGCTTCTATTGGTTCCATGAGATTTTATGCGGAATATTCTCGCTTGATGCTGTACTTCTCTATAACTATAAACCCGCTTCTCCTTACATCTGAAGCCAACCATCAGTGTAGGCCTTTTTCGAAATCATTCTCTGTTTTGATGGTAAAGTGCTGTGCTTATGTAGGTTAAATTCCAGTCCGCAATTGCGTCTCGACACGCTTTGGGGCCGTACGCGCTCGAGTCAATCGAGTTTCCAGCTCCAAAGCCGACACGATATGGCTTTTTTTAGACAGTTTTCTTCAACTTTGTTTAGTTTCCAGTTTCTAAAACCCACCTAGAGTCAACAGGATCCGCAGCTGCGTCGCTGGAAACTCTTCCGACTTCGAGCGCCCGGCCGCAAAGCGTGTCGAGACGCAATTGCGGACCGGAATTTGACCGCATATATATTATCGTTCATCACTGGATGAGGGATCGTCACACGCTGCTTGGCGGGAAAAATTGTTGCGGAAAACGAAGGGAGAGTGGCTATTGATCGCGCAATTTCTCCCGCCGGGCGCGTCGCGGCGATCACCATCCAGTGATGACGATATTTGATACGCATATACATTTTAATGGTTCTTATGTAGTCAGAATCCATTTCGGAACCACAAAGTGCTTCCGTGCAGAACAACACAACGGCTTGTTTTCGCTGTCAGGAAGAGTCGACCAAGAATATCGCCTTGAAATTATATTGTTCACTTTTTGTACACTCTCTTCATTTCACTTTTCCTATTGTTCCCTTTTTGTTGGAACGTTTCTGACTCGAACCAAACCTCTTTCGCTTGGAAGACCCCTTTTTGATAGAATTCTCTTTAATTCTGCATAGAGTGTGCTCCCACAGAAATGGGTAGTGAGATTCTGTTCTCTGTGTGCATAATGGTTCTGATGAGCCGACACACATTAATATGAAGACTTTTTTAGAACGAAGTATGGAAATACGATCCACCGCTAGGGTTGAAGCTGAAGCTGTTCGATGAATATTTTGAAGCACATCAGAAGGGAGCACAGTTGTTCCTCAAACAGGTTCTTCTCAGAACGTCTTTTCATTTTTTTCAGTTGATCGGTTCGCGAAAATATGGTAAAATTCAGGCCATGTTGGCAGCGCGGGATGCAGTCGATGAAGCAGCCTCCGAAAGTTTCTTATCAAACAGGTTTTAATATCGATTCTTTCGGCATTTATTTGAGTTTTTTTTACAACTGATTTAGAATCAAAGTTCAATGGAATCTGCTCAACGACGCAGAAAAAGTCGAATTGAGGAAAAGACTGACCCCAGACATAAAAGGTGATAAACCGCCTTTCCGTTCTATAGTTGGTCGACTAATGAGTAGCCGTGTTCATTTGCTTCGCTCATTTCTGATTTTTCGGGGACAATGTTCAAACTCATTTATGACCAGAATAGTATGAACTGAAAGGAGGAGTTGAAGACTGGTATACAGCCTTTATTCGGGAGTGCACAAGTTCCCCTTTTCACCCGCGTTCGCTGTTACAGTAATGCAGCACTGCGGCGCGAT